>JAPSGF010000091.1:2177671-2278433 GCA_035772895.1 Perdix hodgsoniae
GGCGCGGTGGGTCGCGGGCCGCCCCTCGCAGCCCCCTCCTCCCCGCCGCCGCTCAGCGCCATTAGCCGCCCGCCGCCGCTCCCCGCCGCACCCGCCCGGAGGCAGCGCAGGGTCGGTGCGGGGCGCGGCCGGGGGCATCTCCGCTGCGGGAGGCGCGGGTCGGCGCGCTGCCTCCGGGCGGGTGCGGGGCGTGCCTCCCGCCGCGGGAGCGGGCGGACGGCGGCGGCTCCCCGTTTCGCTCGGCGGCGGTTTATTGTCGCCCGAGCGTGCATAACGCTGCGCGATCTGCACGTCTGCTCTCCTCCTTCCCCCTGACGTGCGCTTCTGGGGAGAGCGGCGAGCAAGACGAAATCCTTTCCTTCTCGCGGAGCCATTTCGAGGGGACGCGGTAGGAGAAATAGCGCATTTCCACCGGGCCACGCATTTTTCGGGAGAGGATCGCAAGCCTTTAGGCTATGCAAACCTAGCTCCCTCCTCCTACACGCATGCATATAGCCCTCGATCTCTCGAGGTCCCTCGATAGCTAAGTGCAGGTCCCTCTAGGTAAAATCGGGATTGAGGGGCACGCTTTCCCCCCCACAGAAAAAAATGATTTCTATGCACGCCACATATGAAGACATCAGATACGTGGAAACACGCCATTCAAGCCACCCAAACAGCCCTTGAGAGAAGAACAGCTCGTTTGGTGAAACACCTATCTCTCAACCTTTCCTGAAAGCACACGGGCGCTCTGACATTTGGGAAAACTATGAGGACAAGCAGATCAAACCAGGTCCCCAAAGTAAATCTGAGTGGCTACGTCAAAGTCTGCTGCTGTGCCACCTCTTGAATTAGTGGGAAAGCCCTTTGTGAGCACAAGCAGTATACTCGTGCAGAAGCAAACTTTACACTACAGCCTCCAGTGTCTGCCTTAGGCTTTAATTCTCACAACTAGTCTTTCTTTCTTAACTGGTCACAAATGTCGTTGTGACCTAAAGAAATCTTTTATGTTTTCTGGAATGTTTGCATGGCCAAGATCGCTGCAATACCTCTTTTGAGATGCTTTACACTCTCACAGGTCTGTGTGCTGCAGCACATCAAAATGTGCATTGCCACTTTTCCTGCCCTTCCCATGTTTTTTATGTACACACACTGCCAAGGACGTTATTTTCCCATTGTCTGACAAATGTCCCATACCGCTTTTAACAGTGTGTGTTGTTACAATAGCATTAATTCTTGGTCCCTCTTACCACAACAATCCTATTCAGATAAATGGTAAACATCTGGTAGCGACCACCCTGGACTTAAGAATGCCACAAAGCTTTTTTGCTTAACCATGAAGGTAATTGTTCCTATGCATGGCAGGATTTTTATGAACTCTGACCCGGTATCTGTGTTACAAAACGCCAGTATAACTAATATGTTGCAAGTATCATTCATACACGTAGATCATAGATTTACATTCATATGCATCTCTTTAGAGTACTAGAGGCTGAACTGGGTGCAGGTTGAATCTTTTGATTTTGCTTGGGCTTCCCTATCTAGGGAGGCTTGCTTAGAACAACTCTCATTGGATAGCCTAGATTTTTCACTTCAGTCTTCATGGAGTTATTGGTTGTATTTCCTGCTTTGGGAAAACAGTGCATTTAAGTGCTAGGTTTGAGCTCTAGGATGTGATTGGAAATGAATACCCTATTGTGAGTAGAACTTTGTGTTCTTGCTATGTGATGTGCTGGTTAGCTTTCTGCAGAATTAGTTTAATATACAGGCTCTGTGTTGCTTTTTCAAGAGGAAGCCAGAGATAGGAGGATGCTATTCTTCTGTTGTTTTTACCTTGGAATTTGCATGTAGCAGATTTTGAACTCAGAATCTGAGAGGTTTAACTAGTGCTAGAAAGATCACAATCAGTCACATTTAGTTTAGTCACCACACAGGGGCCAATGCAGGATTGTGCCCTGAGCTTGCTCTGGGCCTTTTTCCATTCCAATTTTAAGCAAACCACGTGATTTCTCCATCTCCCTCAGGGACGTTTTCCTATGATCTAGTTAGAAGTCATAGTCTGCACGTTTGGTGATGTTCAACTTCACATTTTCTTTCCTCAACTTCACATTTGCTTCCCAAAGTATAAAATTTCCAGTTATTTCTCCCTGGGGAAAGTAATGGAGAGGAACATAGCAGAGCAGCTCCGTATGTGTAAGACTGAAATGAAATCATATTACATCTTTCAGTCGTATAGAGGATACCAGAAATCACAATGGCAGTGATTAGGCTTGTATTTCTTTGAGTATGAGAAAAGTTGAAAGGTGATCTTAAAGGACTCAATGGATATCCAGTCACCTTCTCCATGGATGCACACATCTCAGTGTCATACGTGTTTTCCGTTTCATGGTGATATATCAGTTACACAACAATCCAGAGCCCTTTCGAGCATCACAGCTGGCTTCTGCATCTGATAACAGCTACAAGTCAGGTCTGTATATTGGTGACAATCACTCACTCCATCACATTTCCTCGCTGCCCACTGCCTCTCATGATAACTGCACTTAATTTCAGTGAATGTAAAGGAGGCTTTCACTGAGGTTCCTGGACATTTAAGGCTGCAATATCTGGTTGGAAACCTGTAGATATTCGAGTGCCAACCACATGCAAAGATCAGCTTGATTATTTTCTGTAATGGAATTAGCTAAATTCAAGATATTACAGGCCTCCTACGTATTTGCATGTGTTCCATTCTGAATGCATTGAGAGTGTGCCTTTGACCATAGCTTAGACGTATAGAATTGATTGTTCTGATTAGTGTGATCTCTCTTTAATTCTTCAAATAGATTTAAAGAATGTAAAACTCAATGCTTTTTTTCCCAGTGATGTCTCTAATTTCTTTGCGCAAAAGCCAGCAGCAAAACACATTTTATGAAGGGAAATGAAATCTTGGAAAAAATATTCCAAGAAATTAGTAGTACTTTTGGAGTTTTAGGGAAGAGAAAACAGAAATGTTTGCACTAGATACCAGAAAACCTTTATGACCATGAGAAATGTCAATTACTGGAACAGTTTTCCCAGTGAAGTTGTACAGTGTCCATTCTTTGTTTGTTTGAGACCAGACAAGCTAAAGTCCTGAGAAACCTGGTCTAACTTCACAGATGAGTTGAGCAGAAGTTTGGAACTCAAGAGGTGCCTTCCAGCTTGAATTCTCCTGTGATCCTATCTTTAGAACCTAAAGCCTGAAGTGGCTGACTTTTTGAATCAGATTTTCCCAGTACTTCAGTCTGTGCTCTCAGAGGACTGCAAGTTTCTGCACAGTTTGTACATTCCTACTATTCTTCTGTCCATCACTTTGACTACTTGGAATACCATATTCCACAGATTGTCTCACCTCACTGTAAGAACTCCAGCTGTCAGTTGAAGCCCTCTCCACGTCTGCTTAACTTGGTAATTGTGGAAAAACTAGCTCATGTGTTAGCTGGTGTATGTTCATACACAGCAGCAGTCGCTGGGTTGAAGACTGGAAAAGACAGTGCTCTTCATTGGTCACCCATTGGGTCAAATCTGATCTGTTGAATCTAGCTAGCAGATTTGCTGGACTTCATACACAGAGTGGTCACTATTCAGTCCAAGAGAGAAGCAATGCAGATGCTAGTAAAGTTGAAGGAGCACATACTTTCTGTGTTGCTCTTTCACTGGCTGTGCTGCACAAAGTGTATTGATGGCTCACAGCATCGTCAGAAGGAGAAATGGAGCCAAAGACCACTCACTTCCAGTTCATCTGCTTCAGATTCAGCAGAGTGGGAGCGTGATAGGAGACTGAAAGGAGCAGGGTAAGCACCTGGGAGAATCAGTGTACATCCCCTTCCTTTTTCTCCTTATTAATCTCCACAAAAGATCTGAAGGTTGTGTGGAGTGAGATCTGTTGTGGCAAGTATAGTATATGCAGTACATGTCAAGGGGAGGCAGTGTCTGGTTCCTCCTTTCCCTCTCACTATGTAACTGTGGCAGTGGTAAGAATTGGGAGGGAAAAGTCTAGGAGTGGAAAAGGTGATGAGAAAGGAAACTGAGTCATAGCATTGGGGATTTATTTGTTTACTTGCATGCACAGAGGTGGAAGGGAGAAGAGCATAGTACCCTGTAGAAACCTCTGTTTCTACATATGTTGAATAGGGTGGGCATACTTGAAGAAGGGCATCTGGTTATCTTGTTTCTCTCTTAGCTGGGAGGTAGGAAAGCAAAAAAAGGGACAAAGGTACACCTTTCCTACCAGACTGCTTTATGCTTGGTCTCACTTAATAAAGCAGTAGCTCCTGTTTCTTTCTAGTCTGGCTTTTCTTCTTTTGAGCTGCTCTCTATCTGATCACTTTGAAAAATCAGCCAAAGAGCTCTGGGATAAGACCTTATTTCTGCCAATAAGAGCCTGAATGGAGACTGTGTCACTGACCTTGCAATCAGTCTGCAAACTGATCATCTTTGAGACCTCTCTCTCTTTCTCTCTTGTCAGGTTTATTGAAATAAGTTTATGGTTTTAAAGTTGTTGCAGGGAGAGAGCTAACAAATAGCCCAGTTGCATAAGACTAGTTTTCTAAGGAAACTGTACTAAAAAAACAAGTGCAAGCTAAATGTGTTAGAAAATGTCATTAGTACAGGACAGCTGTTTTGAGCTTGTTGCTGATTGCCCAAAGACTTTTATTTTTGTGGACAACACTACTTATGTGATTCTGAGGAATATATCTACAGGAAAACATACTGAGTCTGCAAGTCTCAGTCTCTTACATGTAGTTATTTGAGAGCTGGGAGTCAGTGGGTTCTATAGAGTGATGTACAGTGAAACAGAGAAAGTGAATGTATTTTTGGCCTGTTTTCTTGAGGGAATGTAGAGAAAAATACTTTTCAGCTCATTTAATGTGTTTTCAACAGCAAACAACAATAATGTCAGACTGGTACTTAAAATAGCCAGTTTTAGATAACTTGTGCTGAAGAGTGCTTCAACAGTTGGGCAAAAATTCAAAGCTGTAGGTTGTTGGGTTTTTTTCCCCAGTAAATCTTGAAATACTGAGGAAGATCTGGAGGTGGAAAGTTGGGTCTTATCGAAACTTTAAAAGTTTTGTGAGATGACATGGGTACTTACTTTGTTCATCTGATATAATTGCCAATAAAATATTAGAAGCATAAAATGCCAGTCAAGAATGGGTTTATTCAAAACAGACCTCATCAAGCTAACTTCATAGCGTGACATCGGTGAGACTCCCTGCAGTCAAGAATGCCAGTGATGGAAATAACTTCACCTATAATTTTGGGAATAGGTTTGGATTAATATATATATATTAAAATACTGATCAGTTAGCAAAAAATTTAGTACTTATTCTTTTACTATTATTATATGAATATAGTACATTTTAAGTGCATCAGAATAGCAACAAAGATAGAATAATTTCTGAAACGTTCGTGTTTTTTATGTGATTCCATATTTTTCAATGTAGGTGTCAGTACCTGTGATATAACATGGAAATCTAAAATATTGATAAAGTTTGTGGAAAGAAAGTTTGAATGGAGTACTAAAAACAAAAATACAAATGAAAAAGATAAATGACTGAAATGGAACAGTTTAATTAATTTGGATTACTGAATCTTGAATAACAGTGTGTATTTTAAACTAACTAAATGTCAACTCATATATCTAATGAAAGAATGTGAACAGCAGGTACAGGACCTGAGCTCTGTAATAGAAAGCAGTCACACTGAAAAAGAGTAGAGATGCCTGAACAGACAATCAGTGGATCAATAGCTTCTGTTGTGATCCTGCAGCCAAAGAAGTTGTGGTTCTTTGATCTGTGAAGAGCTGGATATTGAAGTGAAGAGAGAAGTGAAGAGTGTATTTTCTCTGTATTTGGTGTTTGTGGGGAAAAAAATAATAGAAAAGTCTTTGACTAATTATATTATTCTCATTTCAGAAAGTGCTGCAGGATAGAAGAATATTTAAAAAATAACTATGTGAACCGTGAATCAAATCTTACAGTCATGACTTGGTGGCAGTTTTTAACTACTTGAGTGAAGAAAAAGCATCAGTACAGTCTATGTTTTCAACCTGGCAGAAAACAGTTAAGATCAGTGGAAAGATGGCTGACATGTTTGGAGTGGAATTAAGGCAAACAATCGAGTAGTGAAAATTCTTAACTATTGGAATAATTTACCAAGAATTATACTGAGTTCTCAGTTATCTGAATATGTGTAAGGCAATATTTAAAAAAAAAAAAAAAAAAGTATTTCAAGTGCAGCAATGGAAAATATAAGTAAAGAATGGAATATTTCTAGCCTCACCTGTTTTAAGGAGATGGGATTGGATAACTGAGATGTTTCTTTGTGAGTTTAAGCTGCAAGTTCTCAAGTCCAGGAGTGCACTAGATTTATAAAAGGGAACAGTCTCTGTAACCTGGGAAGGTGTGTTTGTAGCTCTGGATGCTGATCAGACACAGTTCATGGGGAAAATGTCATTGCAAAAATTCTTAACTGAAGTGGAGAAAATAGTATGGTGGTCCAAATGCTCATGTGGATTGATGTTCCAGACCTAAACAGGGAAACTAAGTTTTAGGGATTATATTATTATGGAATTATTGACCATTTTTACTGTCACGAGTAAGATTGGTGACAAGTGACAGTGACAGCCACAGAAAGATTGAAAGACAGTGAAGGCAGGAAACTCAGTGGGCTTCAGTTAACTCTGTCTAGGCTGTAAGTTGAGTGTGATGTAAGAGTTAAAACATTTGCTCCAGGAACCTGTCAAAGGGACTGAAAAAATCAAATAATTTGCCTTGTGCAATGATCACAATTTAGAGCATAATATTAATGCTAAAGAGGCTGTAGGTGACTGAGAGAGTTTAAGACCGTAGCAGAAAACAAGCAGGCAAGCAAACAGATAATGGTTAAAAAAAAAAAAGAAAAAAAAAATCCTCATGCCATTAAATAATATTTATTGGCATCTCCTTGTTGTGGTGGAATTTGTGAAAGTTTATCCTCTGGAACTTTCCCATGCTAAAGATGCATCAGAAGCTCAGCTTCAGATTGAAGCCTCAGCACATGATGTTGTAAAGTAGGTGGACAAAAGAATAAAATATCATTAAGTGGAATTCATGCAAGACTTCTGGAGGAATCTGAGGATGAAAAAATTGAACTACTGATTGTGTTATGTACTGTTACAATTACTTTGGTACTGTAAGATTGGAAGGTAGGTAATGTGAAGCCAGTTTTTAAACTAATTGTAAGATGTTGGAGACTATGGGAAAGTAAAAGAGATAGGCATACCAGGCAAGCTAATGTATGTTACTCTAAAGAACAGTACCAGTGTATGCATGAAAAAGTAAAATATACTGAGAAAGAGTTAATGCTACTTTTGTTGAGGGAAATAATGCTGCCTAATATGTCTTAGAAAGGGTTCACAAACATGCTGATAAAGGAGTTCCAGTGGTACACTGAAAGCACATTTGTAAAAGCTGTTTAAGACATGAATCTGCTGTCGTATCACAGGGAAGTTTCTAAAATTACTAAGTAGCTGAGTAAAGATAGGAAACAAGGATTAGCAAGGTTTCAGATTGTGCATATCCACGAATGGTATGAAAAAGGGAGATAATGAAATCACAAAGTATCCTGATGATAAAAAGTTATTCTGGGGAAGCAAGCAAGATGCTGGATACAGAGATTTTCTAAAGGATATTACAATATTGAATGACTAGATGTTAAAATTATGGGTGAAATTTGAAGTAGATATATATAAAGTGATAAAAAAAGAAAGCAATGATAGTGTTACATTCAGTTACACAGTGATGGAAGTCTTGGAGTTATAGTGGATAGCTTAATTCTTAGTACCAATAACAATGTCAATTGAATGTTAATAATTAGTAAAAAAAAATAGATAATAAAATGAGAAACAGCAATGTACGATTATGCATGAACCTATGCTGTGTCTGCATTTTGAATAGCATGTGTTGTCTTTTCTATTCCCATTCCAGAAAAGACATAATTGAACTGGAAATGATTCAGAAAAAAAGGCAAAAAGGAAGTTAAAAGTGTGGTGTGGTTTATGTTTGTAAAGCCATTTAAATACATAGGAATTTCTGAAGTCTAGAGAAGATATGATTAGGGGAATTATGACAGATGTCTATACAGTCGTGAAGTTTCTCTGCAATATGAACGATGTGGAGAAAGTGAAGAGGGCAAAAATATTTCATTATCTATTTTAAAGACAGAATGTAGACATCTAGTGAAAGTGAAGTGGCAATTTCAAACAGAAAAGCTATCACTTCTTCACATAATACATATTTAAACTGAGGAACTCTTTGTATAGGATGCAATGGGTACAAAAGGATTTCTTGGTTGTAAAAAGTGAACAGATGAATAGAAGAAAACTCCTTTAAAGGTGACTACACCCTGTCTTGGAAACTACTTGAGATGTAAATTGCTTGGAGGCTAGAAGAAGTATTCTGGTATATTATCACTACTGTTTCCCCTACTTACACTATTTCTTACATGTCCATTCCCATCTGAGGGACAAGCCTATACTCATTCCAAATAAATTCTAAACACACACTGCCCCCTGCACAAGCTCATTAAAAAGAAAAAAAATAGTGAAGAAGGAAACCGAAAAAAAAAAAAAAAAGACAATTATTAGGGGCAAAAAAAGAAAAAAAAGAATTAAAAAGGATCAGAATTAAACATAGCTTGTGGTGGGAGCTGTACAACTGAGTTGGTAAGAACAGCAGCCAAAATCTAAATAAAATATTCTGAAGAAGTTAGACTGTCATTGCAGAAGAGATATGAGTCAGGGGATGCGGTGAACAAACTTGCAAACTTGTGTTATCTCCATGATGGAGGATTTTCCATCATATGTTTCACGTGGGCTGGATGATTAGCACAGAGTAGAAACTGGCCACCAGGGTTCCTCATCCTCTCCTGACAGCGAGTGGTTCCACAACTGTACATCTGGTTTGGATATGACGGTGAGGATGTGATGGTGAGGAAGTAGAGCTGTTCAGTTCATGCATGAATGCGAAGAAGTCTTCCCAGAAATGGTCATCTGGTTGTTCAAAGCTTGCCAGAGTGGCGTGTAGGTTGGACAGGGAGTCACAGACCGAGGCCTTAGGACCTCTATGGACTGAGGTGTTGGTGGGATCTAAAGTCCTGTGGGACTTGCCTGAGGTAGGAGATGTGATGTAATCTGAGTACATCAGGCAAGTGATGTAGGGTTGACTGACCATACAGCCAGTGGTCCACAGTTCTGGTAATGCTGCAGGGGCCATCCTTCCATGCATTGAGGAGGTTACTGCCTACTCACAGAGGTGGGTTTTATTCAGCAGGGGCTCAAAAATACATTTCCCTTTGTTGGTGATCATAAGAGACTTGATTGCACCACAGAGCTTCTAGGTTCTGAGGAAGGCTTTGTGAAAGACCAGAAGTTGGAAAAAATCTTGCAGAAGGCTTCTTGTGCTAGGGGTGTAGACATCTCGGAAGAGTTGGAGAAAGGCATGTGCCAGCACAGTCCAGCTTGGACTGCCTAAGCTATGCAAGAGTCTGTTCAGAACTCCAGCAGTTTGTCTCAGAGGCTGGTCAGTGTTGCATGGGTAAAATACAGGCTTTTGATGCAGTATTGAGGCATGGTAACTATTCACTGGTTGATGACCAAGACCTTATCTGAAGAAAATGTTTCTGCATATGTTCTGTCCACTTCTGCAGCCACTGAAGATGCCTTGACTTTCCTCTCTTTCCGACTAGTAGCTAGAAGGTGGCTGGTAGTAGAAGGGTAGACTCTCAGAGCAAGAAATGTGTACCCTACTGGTGTGAAGTGCAACTGTGAGCTTGCTAGCAGCCTCTGTAAGCATTTCCCAGGACAGACCTCTTGATCCATTTTATTTGGGCAGAGGAATGCGCTAAATACAGTATTTGGTAGACCCATCTGTTCCACATCTTTTAAGAACCAGACGTGTCAGTAATGTATACTTACGAGACCACCCACAAGTTTAGTTCTCTGAACATGAGGTCCATCATGATCTAAAAGAATATACAGAAGGACTCTATGGTGGTAGAGTGGTTATGGCTGGAATGGGGCAGCCCTGACTCACTCCCCATCTGAAGCCAAAAGGACCCTGTTGAGCAAGCACTCTGTGGATGTACGCAGCAGCTAGAGAATCTTTGTGAAGCAGGAGTTGAAACTGAATGCTTTCAGAGTCCCCATAAAAAAGCCATGACCTATTCTATTTAATATTTTCTTCTGTTTGGGGGACCAGGAGGTGAATAAAGTGAATGGCAGATTGTCTCAGTGTGGTCTTAGATCAGGTAGAGTTTCATTACTCTGTCCTGGTATCATATAACTCTAATTAGGGCAGACCCAGCACGGACTTCAGCTACATTATAGATTTAGCTACATTATGTGTTTGCTAAGGGTTGATGCTTTGCAGCCTTTCCTCAGTTTGCAGAGGTCTAGAGTTTGTTTTTTTAGTGTCAGAAGAACTCTCATATGTCTCTGGCAAGAGAAGGAAAAATCTCCCTCAGGAGGCTCAGCCTTGGTGGTCTTGCAGAACCTTAAGTTTTTCTACTGGACATGTGGTGGAGAGTGTCTGAGATTGCAGCCACAGCGAGGAGGAGCTCCAGTAAGTCTTGGTCAGTCACTGAGTATTTTCCCTCACAGCATGGCAAATGTAGAAAGTGGGCTGCAGATAAGATCCTTCCACTTTCTTGCATCTGCTCTGGACCTATTTGAGGAGCAGTACCCCTTGCAAAGATGCAAACAGTGTGTTTTGTACTTCTTAACAAAGCAAGTGCTATTATCCATCTCCCAAAGAAGTTTGGTCTGCAACCAGACAATGGTGTGTTGGTCCTAAAATTCTTCCAGGGCCAGTATGACCTTCTGCATGTGACACCTGCTGAATTCCTGAGGGGCAACCTGCTTTTGCAGCCTGAGAGTATCCTCAGTTAAGCAGTTCTGGCAAATTCCTCCACTGCCTTGTTGCTTTCATGTAGTTGTAGGAGAGCTTGGCCCACAGCTTCCTGCTTTACTTTCTAGCACATTTGGGCCAAAGGAAGAATGTACCTCTTCTCTAATGTATTGATCCAGAGCTCCTGGGTGGCTGCTTTACAGATTATATTCTTTATCAGGTTGTTAAAATGTTGATAGGATAGTGTCATCCTACAGGAGGTGATGGCAGTCACCGTGGATGATGATGTGAGAAAAATAATTCTGGAATGTGTGGTCGTATGAAATAGTTGCAGCTCAGCTAAGAATAGTTTATACTCAACTACTGAGATTGTGATAGAGGAAGCATAGTGAGAAATGTGGAGTTTGCTCTGGGGTGTAGTATTCTTTCAATGGTCTATTTTTGAATCTCTGTTCAACAGTAGCACTTGGGAGGAACCAGACAACCAAGGAAGGCACATATCAGAGAGTGGAATTATAATGTTCTGAGCCTGATATCATGGTATGGACATCAACTAGGTTACTGACTCCTATTCTACACAGGGAATTCTACACGGTGTATCAGGTGACAGGCATACCCTCAGTGACTTTGAGCTTGTTGGGTTATATTTCCAAGGTAAACAGGGTTACTGTTCTACCAAAGGTAGCGACAAGAATCTTTGTCTTTGTGTAAGCTAAAGTAGGCAATGCTTTTCTATCTCTGCAGCTACTTAGCTTGACAGTTAGATCAGCAAAAGTCTCTTGAAGGAACACAATAGAAAACCCCCCTGCCCAGTGTAAGGAGGGCAACCGGCCCCTACTGGAGATTATCGCTCCATTCCATAGAGTTTCATGATCAGATTTTATGCTGAGAGAAAGAGGTAAGAGAGCTGAGGAACTTGCTGTCTAGTAGTGGTGTTGCTAGTGGTACCAGCAGTGCTGTATACCTGCTAGTTGTGTAGACAGAAATGTTGTCCCCAAGAGTACAGGGAAGCATTTAGCTCCCCCGGTCCCCTTTCCTCCTCTATAAGGCCCTCTCTGATGAAGATGAGGTTGTAGTCTTCCATGGCAAGAGTCAGCTGTATCTTCTTACCAGAACAATTAGTCTTTGACAGGTATCAAAGACAGTAGCTTGTTTACCCACTAGCCATAGATACTAGATTCAGTGCTGACTGGAGTGGCTGAAGATGCAAAGATGGGAGAACCATTCTGAGAAGCCATAGCCGAGATCTTCATGGAGGAGTGACAGCACTGGCCATGTTTCCCTCGGCCAGCTGTAGCCCGCTCTGCCCTCTTGGATGTCTTTGAGGGTCCAGACGTGGACTGCAGTGGCCTTTTCTAGGGATACAGAGAAAGTATGTTTCCTCTCTAGGGATGGGAGTTGGGCCCACAGATATGCTTTCCCTATCTGTCCACTTCACTGACAGACCCTGGATTGAGTTTGAGTCTCCAGACATTAATGCATACAGGAAGGAGGCATGAGAACTATCTTCTCTGGGCTGGCTGTCTGCTTACATAGTTGCTAATTCCAGTCTCCTCTCTCCAGTGACCCTTTCCTGGACCAGAAAACAGCCAATTCAGAAGTGTTCAATTCAGAAACTGTGAAAGTCAGGAATGTCCCTTGAGGAGTTCTGGATGTACAAGATTTCTGATGCAGAATGATAAAAAATTGTGCAACTCTCCATCATGTCATGTGCTGCCACTAGCATCTGGATGGAGGCTCACTGACAGAGGGAATTGTCCTTTGCAGCCCAGCAGTAAAGGACTAATGGGAAATGCCAACTTCACCAGGGAAAGCAAGGAGAGGATGAGGAAACGTGAGGAAAGCAGCATTTGGAGAAGTCCTGAAGCAGGAGTTAGATAGCACCGCTCTTAAACTCAGAATTCTCAGACTTGAGAAAAAAGTAGAGCCTCCAGCAAAGGCCTTTGCCCATTGCCTGCTATGGACTGACTTGTGTTGGCAGGAAGAAAACCTGCTATGGTTTGGTGGCCATTGTCATAACATAAGACATCACCGCTACTGGCATCTCCCACACTTTGGTTGCGAGGAGGAGTGTGGTGAGAGAGGAGCAGCAGTCTCTATGCCTCCTGGCTGTGGAAGGAATGGGTTCTGACCAGTGTTGTTGTTCTGAAATGGAGTGGTTGATGGGGACTTTGGCAGAGTGTATGGTGTCAGCGGTGGGGAAAGAGGTAGACATTTGTATGCTATGAGGCTTCCAAAATGATACCCGTAAGGCTGAGGAGGAGCAGGTAAAGAGAAGGGAACTTGAAACGACCTGATTGCAGCTTCCCTTGTGGGCTGGTGTTTTGAGCAAACTCTTGTTTTGCTTCTTCCTCCAACTCAGCTTGCTGGCTGGAGAATACTAGTGGGCTTGAAGATGCAGTATTGGATTCCCTCCTTGGCCTGCTGACATCACCTTGGCAGTGGTGCTTCCCACCCCGCAGGCTGAGGGAAGGAAAAGGTCTGGGAGAGCCCTTGAGGTCAACGGGCACCCTTCCTTAGTCTGTCATGTCTTCACACAGGTGGGACAATGGGGATGGGAATCTGGGTGTTTGTATGCAACAGTGCTTGGGAGATGTCTGGAGATTGGGAGATCTCTTGGGAGATGTCTGACCTTGGAAGTCTGCAGGAAGGTTGAAAGAGGGGAAAAGAGGAGTGGTCTGTGTGAGGGGGAAAGACCTGAGTTCCACAGGCAGTGCTGGGGGGCAGGGTGTGGAGTAGGGCTGGCCTGCTGACAGGCAGGGTCAGAAAACAGAACACAGTGCTTGGAGGTGCTGAGGAACCTGAGGAGGGGCATGGTGTGAAAGAGAGAGCATATGGGAAAAGAAAAGGTAGGTGGTTGATCTGTATGTGTTTTTCATATATATATAGTCACATTAGAGTGGGGGAGGAAAAGGGTAAAAGGGATAGCAGGGTAGCAGAAAAGCTCTGTGCTATCCCTTCGCCATGTCTCTCCCATCTTGCTGGATGGGGAACAGCAGTGGGCAGTAATGGGCTGATCTGATGCAAGCAGGAGGTGGTAGCGATGCCTTTCTCTTCCTGCTCCAAATGTCGGAAGAGGAGTGTTGGGGAAAGATGCAATGCAATTTGCTGGTTGACTCCTGCGGAGTAGCTGGTATGGTCCTTTCTCATTGGTAAAGATGAAACTACAGGACATAGATATTGCAACTAATGACATTCCTGTGCTCTAAGACAGTGCGCATGTGATGTGTTTGCCTCGGAGATTAAAATTTAAATACATAGAGAGAGCAAAACATGAAGTTGCCTGCTGCATATTACTTCTGCAATGTTGGCTACAGGCCCACAAAAAACGGCTGCTACCTCAGTTCATATTGATGTTTCCATACTTACTGTGCTGAATGAGGCCCCTGGGGACACATTCTCTGCACTTCAGAGAAGCACTGAAGAATGAGGATAAATCCATTGCTTCTGTTCATGATGACTGATGCTTGTTCTGCAAATGAGACAGACAGGGCTTTGAGATTTTTTGTTGCTGTTGTGTTAATTGGATGTGTTTCATTTTGCAGTACTTCCCTGGCTTAAATGACATGACTGCTTCTCAGAACAGAACTATTCGTGTCTAACCTAAGACTCTATGTTCAGCTCTTTTTAGTTGGAAGGACATGATGTGCAGTAACCTTTAGCACTGGTTTGAAAGCATTTCCAGTCAAGAAGGAAAATGTTGGTCTGTTCATTTTGTTCATTAATATATCCTCCATTATATCCTAAAATGCTCTAAAAAGAGATCTACCTGTAGAAAGTGTTAGAATAGTTATGGGCCTGGGAAATAGATCTTGGAAATAATTTAGATTGCCTAAATCCAAACCAGAGATCCTGATAACTGCATGCCTGATTCCTAATCTTACATCTATATCAGAACTGTAGGTGTTTTCATTTTTGGCCAGAAATTTCCAAGACATCTGTTTTGTGGAGACTAAGATGCCCTAATGGGCACTTTAGCTCTCTTTCATCCATGAAAATAGGCATTTTTCTATTCATATGCTACAAGTGATTCAGTTTCTGGTTACACTCTGAAAAAGCAAACAGTAGCTAACTAATTTCTGTTTTCTTATCCACCTTCAAACAATCGTACAATTAACTCAGGTTGGTTTTTGGTCTTTATGTAGGAGAATTTGAATGCTTTCAAATTCAGGTTCATCTCGGGCAGGCTTCACCTGACACAGAGGCTTATTCATTTCCTCGATGTTTGGCTACCTCTGAGTGGCTTTCTGGAAAGCAAGTAGGAATGAAAAAGATTTCTTTGAAGCTGTGCTATCTACCCATCTACTGGCCCTTCTCAGTAGCTTCCACTTCATTCTTTTCAACCATATTTGACAGGTTGTGATGATGTTCTGTTTGACAAAGATACTACAATCCCATGAGTATCATGAAAATTGGTATCTTGGAAAGAACAGTTTAAAGGCTGCTCATAATTACTGCAATTACATTTGTTGTTTTCTTAGTTGTTCAGGGAAAATAAGGGAATGGAAAAGAATAATTTACCATTTACCAACATTAACAGTGCCTATCAATATAGAATGATAATGTTTCTGCTCTCTGAAGAAAGTAAAACTCAAGAAAGAGGGGGCAGTTTGCTAACAGTGGATAATAACAGTGCTGGAAATTCAGTTTAATTATTAAGTTTCTTCTTATGTTAATTGATGTAACACATCAGAAAGCAATTGACACAAATCATGTTTGGTATAGGGCATGCATCTTCATAAGCACCATGTTGGAAGAAAACAGCATTTAGGACTCTAAAACTGTTGCGTTCTATTTAGTACAAAACAAAATATAGAAGACAGATTAAAGAAGATCTTGAGCATCCATCACAGAAGTTGCAACAAAACAGGCTATGAAAGGCTTTTGCATGATGCAGATGCCTGGTTCAAGCAAGTACCTTGTTAAATGAACAGAATACAGGCACACGTACAGTATCAATGAAGTAAAACTGAGAGAATATCAAGCAGAAACCCAGAGAAGACGAACCTGTGAATATTATGACAGATAAGTCAATTAAAGTTAGGCAAACTTCCTATTATTGCAAAAATGGAAAGAAACTGAAAATGCACCCTGAAAATTGTACATCTCTCTAGAATTCTGAAATATGCACCAAAATAAGCTCTAAAATTACAAAAAAAATAAAAAGAAAAGATCAGATTAGCAAGGTGGAATATTGACATGCAGATGGATTCTTGGAGTTTTCCAATATGTTCATAAAAATGGTCATTATTTCATATTTCTTGAGAATCCTAGTACACACATTTTCTAATTTTTGAGATTACAGTTACTATATTAAAAAAAAAAAAAAAAAAAGTGAGGAAATGTGTCCTGATATTCTCCTTCCCCCATCTCTTTTTCATATGTTTTCCATATTTTTTTTTTCATATTTGTTATTTTGATAGGTCTGACTTAAAACTGGTTCTTGATTTTTACCTAACCAGTACTATAAAGACTAGAGGGGTAGTAAACCCCCTAAAGGCTTAGAGAGCCAGAGTAGAAACATTTCTTCAGTTGTCATGGATACATCTTTTTTTGATAAGTGTCTGCCAGAGTTTTTTTCATTAAATTTGTGTTAAAAATACATAGGAGCTATGATTTGTAAACAGTGTGGCTTAATATATTTATAAAGTTCAGCTGTGTTGGTTTTATCTCACTGTTTCTTATAGTTAGCTTCCTGCTCGTTCATCAGTCATCTATTGTGTCTTACAAGGCAAGGATGGAATTTATGATGTGATAAAAATCACAAAACAAGTTAAAAAAAAAATCTTTAAAATATGCAATGAAATACAAAATCCCTCTATATGTTTTCTATGCACGTTGTAAAAAAAAAGACCTCAGAAACTGAATTATGTTGCTTTGCCTTCCTTCAGAACGTTTTCACAAGAAATCAGTTGCACGTGTTTGTAAAAATCCACTTTAAAATTAGCTTTGTGACCCCTTTATACTTAAAAATGTTCATCAGCTCTACAGGAAGAGGAGCAAATTGTGTCTGCAAGAGGTGACTGATGATGGAATTACAAATGAATTAGACACTGAGATTAACATAAGATGAAATGGAAGGTGGATAAGAGAAAAGAAATATTTTGGAGAAGAAAAGCACTATTACAACAGAGAAACATACTAATTGAAGGGAGAATGATGATGAGGTGGATAAAAACCGTACTCAGTATAATGTGCTGCTTTCAGTTTCCCTTTTCCTACTTGGCTGTCCATGTTTCTTTCCGATTTTCTGTTTCTTTCCTTTCATCTGTCAGAGAAGAATTTGATCTTTCATGTTTATGTATTAATGTTGCTCTGGCTGTTTCTACAGAATTAAAAAAAACAACAAAAAAACACCACAAAACTTTTCCTGCTTTCAATAAGTGGAAGTAACATTGCCCCAGGCTCAACGCCAATTAGAGTCCAGAGTTTTCCTTTTCTACCACAGTGTGTGATGTTGTAACACTTGAGCAGATATTTATATATTTTTGCCTTGCAAAACAATTCGTAGATATTAAAGAGGTATTCCCTCCTAAAATCCCTCCTAAATCCTTCTAAATTCCCTCCTAAAATCTTTCTTGGTATCTGTGAAACTGTTTGGATGAAGAATTTTCAATAATTATTCAATCTATAAATACATTTTATAAGCTTTTAGTTCTACTACTACAGAGCAAGTGTGGACTTTGAGACAAATAATAGTTTGATGATAATTCACTTCAACTACTTGATGCCACCATCTGCCAGAATAATGTTTTCCAGAGTCTAACACTTCATGGAAACCATCAGTGTGTTAGCAATACTGAGATAAAAAAAAAAGAGTGTCTGTGCCAAACTTTGAGACTGTTAAGTCACATCTACTGAGCACCTGACTCCCTGAGGTTGGTCTCTCTGTGTTTGAGGTCTCCTCGTGGTACGTTTTCAGAGTAGCACTGCAGCCTGTTCTGAACTGTAGGCCAGGATGTTGAGATTTGCAGTAGCACTGCAGCACTATACTCAACAACAGCTGAACGTACAGGAATGAGACTGAGGATAAACGGAGATAAAACAGCCTTGGCACTGCTGTTTAAAGCCTGTAATGAAGGCTTTTGCACTGCTGCCTTTTGCACTGAGAAACAGTGTCTCCTGTTTCTCCAGCATCGCTGACTGCGTACATCATCTCTGCAGCAGGACACCCCATCTCTGCCTCCCCTTCTGTGTGACAGATGGGGTGCTGATGGAGCAAAGAAGCAGTCTGCCTCCACAAGAAGAGGCAACCTGGTCCCAGCAAGCAGAGGTGGGCTCTCACTCCTACTCCTGACTCCACTGTCGGACTCCCACGTACTCTGTTGATTCCTCATCTCCTCCTGCCCACGTGCAGCTGGGCTGCACAGTCTGTGCAGTGGCTGTGTCTGGATTCTGGTCTTTGCAGTTGCTGGCACCCAGACATATAAGCCTTCAAGGCTGCAGCCCTGTCCAGATGCTGGTACAGATCCCTCACCAACAAGTCAAGTTTTACTTTCAGTAACATTCAGGCACTCTATTTGGGCTCTCTGTTCTGACCTTGTCTCTCTGTGCTCCTTTGTGGGTGTGCAGGTGGGCTTTTATCACATAATCTAACATGCCCTGCAAAGAAGTGTGCCTGCAGTCTGAAGCTGAAGAAACTGATCAGAATTAAACACAAAATGTTACTGTTGTAGCACATGAATCGATCATGGTTAACAGTAATTGCAATTAGAAATAAATAATGGAACTCAGTAAGGACAAATACATGCATGTACTTGCTAGAAAAATTAGTCAAGGTGATCACAGCGCTGAAGGGTAGTCTTTGTCATGCTCATTATAGCCAAATCCTTTCTCCTCCTGAAATCTGCTCGGGTCTGACCTCTAATGCACAGCTTTATAGTAGACAGTACAGGAATCTGTATTTTACGTTTTCTGAATAGCTTCCGCTTTACTCAGCCTGGTCAGTAGCACATGGGGGATGCTATTAAAGCACTCAATTCCAATTATTCTGACAAAGAGAAACATAATTTGAGTGTGATGGGGAAAATACGATTTGATTCCCTTAGAAAAAGAGATCTTACACAGCAGAAAGTGATGAGATGCGAGGTGTTGTGGTCGCAAAATCAAATAACATTTGCTTTCTGCTGGTTTTTGGCTCACCATGCTTATCCTTTTTTAAGATACCAAATTAATATTTTTGCATTTTGAGTTCTAGCTAATGAGTGTGCCTCAGGCTTCTCCATGCTTCTTACAGGACTGTGTAGGGAAGGGGATTGCACAACACCTCTTGCCTGTCAGAAGATCTGGTGGTGGTGAGCCAGTGTAGATGTGTCAGAGCTGCTAGAACAAGCAAGTGGGTCTTCATATGTCTGTGGGGAAGAAAGCAAAGAGCAACTAAAAAGTTAAAAGCCGTTGAAAATAGCACTATTCACATCCACAAACATCTATTTTAAATAGAATAGAGGTTGCTTAATTGATCCAGGTATTGATTATCATTGTAGGAGCTGTCCTTCTTTCTAGATTCCAAAAGATCAGTTTTATGTGTAACACAGTCTTTTACTCCATGACATGGATGAGGGAATAAAATATTTTTAAACAGAGTTTAAGGATGGCATAATGAAAGGAACAGTAGATAGCCAAATGGACAGAGCAGTCATATGGAGAAATCTTTTTTCCTTGGCTACTTGAAGGGTGTTACTTCAGATTTAGTTTCACTTATATTAAAATTAAATCTTTAGTAATTGTTTTTGTCTTTATTCTTTCAATTTTATTAATTTTATATTTCTAATATTTATTTTAATTTGATCTTTTAAGTTGTATTAAAATGCCTCTAAGATCAAACAGCACAGACTGCCTTTGAATGAGTGAAAGTTTTAGAAAGCTGTGCAGAAAGCACAGGGATCACAGTGAACCGACAACTGAACATGAGAATCTACTGCAAGTTTATGGCACAATGGGTTAGTCATTTTTACCTTTACTAGCAGAATGGGTGCAAGCAGTCCTGCAGTACTATGCACTCTTTTATGTCTGTGTTTTGAAGAACTAAAAAATGTGAGATGTGTTTTAAAAAAAGACTCAGCTTTATTAAGAGAGATGGAAAGATGCTGTACAATAAGAAACCTAAGGATCTCAGTCTGTTTAATTTATCAAGAAGAAAATCAAGTGAATGAATAACTTTTCTGAAATGTAATGACAGATATTAAAAAACTCTTTAATCTTGCTGAGAAAGGCAAAGCAGGGACAGCACCTCTAAATTGAAGCCAAACCAATTCAAACTAGAGAGGAGAAATGCCTTTTTAAGTGACAAAGGCTTAATAATGAAACAGGATATCCAAATAATTGGTTATTTCTCAGTCAGACATCATGACTAGATTCTTTTATTTTGGGGAGCTATGGTTTTAGCTAAGCATCCATTCTGCTTAAGAACAATGCAAATGACTTGACTTCATGTGGGGATATTTGTGTGAAATGTAGTAGTTGACGATGTACGGGTGATCTGATTAAAATCAGATCTGCTTTAAGGCTATTGTTGTCTTAAGGTCAGCGATTCTCCTGTATGCTAAGCTGACTTGACTTAAGAATGCTCAAATACGTTGTAGTGACAATTGGAAGCCTGACTAGATGTGTTCCCACAGGAAATGAGGTGATTGCAGTAGACTGGAAGGGACTGAAAGATGTGGACCAAATCAATATGGACAGCACCAGTTCACTACATGGCAGCAGCTTCCATCGTCCTTCTACTGAGGTGAGTGCTTGTCCCAGATACACTCATCCAAGGAGACAGAAAAATTTCAGTTCCTTCTGTGTTCAGAAATGTGTGCTGTGTATCCTTAGGATCATCTCAGATAGGACAAGAGTATTAATATACACCCAAGGATCAGACTTCTATGCCTATGCAGTTTGGAATAGAGTTGAGTCATTCTGTGTAGAGTATCTAGAGTGAGTAAGAGTTGCAAATGAAAGTGCTTTTAACCACTGACAACTGGGGTAGAGAGAATATGAATAAAACTGTGTCAGTTCTGGCAAACCTGTAGGTCCGCATTCCTTGAATTATGGATTTTCTAAAATGCCCAACACCATGACTCAACAGCCATACCATGTTTTGAAGAAATGTGTTTGCTTCCATTTTTATATTTAGGAATTTATTCACTACTAATTCACTGCCAATTGATTTCCCATTTAGTACCTCAAGGTCTGATTCAGTTCCTGTTCCCATACCTGAATTTTCAGCTCTGTAAGGGTCAGGGCAGGCAGTCATGAGTAGTAAAAATATTAAAGCTGTTTTAAACAAATAACATTTTGAAAATCACAGATGTTCATAATAATAATAATATAATAATGTTCATAATAATAATAATGTTCATAAATAACATACAGTTTACATAATCTGATGACGTGCCAACATGTAGGTATTTTATTTCCTTATTACACTGCTATCTTGAAATGCAGCTCTAAGAAACAGGGAGTTTTGTGAAATCCTGATAGAAATTGTGGGGCATAACCTTGTATGGAAAACTCAGTTGAAGTTTAACACAGATCTATAACTCACTGAACATAAACTCTACCTCATGGAACATTCTGGTTTGTATGAATAGTTACTGTGACTAGAATTTATTCATCTAAATTTTCCTGAGTGTTCACATCACTAAACCAAGATGTTGAGATGTGAGCCCTCCCAGCTGAGGGAAACGCAATATGAATTGCTATCGTACTGACTGGTAGGGAAAATGGATCTGGTTTGCAAATAAAAACTGGATCAGAGCGGACAAACTGAAAGGTTACAAGTTAAAATAATTTCAGGAGAAAACCAGTCTGTAACTTGTTATATTATGCTAAAAATACATAGGTAGAGTGGCTCCTCCTTGTGTTAGCCTCAGAGGGATGCACCACCCACACAAGATTGCCAGCATTGAGGTATTCAGCAAAGAAGTTAGAAGGGAAGTCTTAGCAAAAGATGTTTTTATTTCTCTCTCCCTTAGACTCTTTATCATCATATTTACTTGTATACGTTCAAGCACCACAGCACTTACAGGCACCACAGTCAACAGCAAGGAACCGTCTGGATGTGGTGCTCAGGGACATGATTTAGCGGCAGGTTGTTAAAGCTAAGGTAGTATGGTTAGGTTGCAGTTGGATTTTGTGATCTTTAAGGTCTTTTCCAACCTGAGTAATTCTATGATTCTAATCTATGAATGAAGCCAGATTGAAAGACACAATTTTTAATTCCTCAGATAAAGTAGAGGCTGTTTATTATCACTACTAGAGAGGTGCATGACAATTTGCAGCTTTTTTGTTTCACTAACATGATGTCCTTTTTTGCTTTCTTCAGCAAACACGGACAGATTTCTCCTGGGATGGTATCAATGTGAGTGTGTGCCATACTACTGTTCATATTTCTAGTCATAGGATATAGTGGCAGTGATTATGGAAACATGACTGAAAGTCTTAACTGCCACTGAAATTCTGAGCATTGTCATTCACAGGATGCTGCTGAAATGTTGTTTGCCACTGTGGCTTTTGCTGTCTGGCAGGTATTTAGATCTGGCTTTTCTCCCTTTGAGACAAATGTGTGTCATTTCTGATGTTCTCTTTGTGAGATTTCTGGACGCTGTTAGATAAAAAAGAAGTATACCTAGCGTGTTTTAAAAATCCATAGTCTTTAATTAGAGCATCATTTGATCGTTTTCAGCAGTTTGTAGGAAATATATCTATCATTTTCAGCTGTATACAGAAGTAAGGCAATTTTTACTGTCCCCTGAGGGAAATAGTCAGAACCAGTTAACTTCAGTTAACAAGTAGAAGAAGAAACAAGCAAACATTTTAATAATATATGTTCCCTGTTGCTCTTAATACCTACACCATAAAAAAAACGTGTTTTTTCTCCCACTAATACAAAACCAGTATCCTGAAAAGGGAATAGGGTTTATTATTGCTACCAAAATATTCTGCTCTAGTAGATTAAAAAAGGTGTTCAAATAGATTAGCTTTGATAGTTTGGTACTTTGAAAGGAAGAATTAGGGATGCATTTTTGGTAGTGTAAGCATTTTCAAAATCTTGATGCTTTCAAAAGTTTAAAATGGATTTTCTGTGATCTGAGAGCACTTAAGTCACTTAATAGTGAGGGGACGTAGTTTTTTAACCAATCCTCATTCTACTGACAGCTCATTCATTGCGGCACTTATAGCTTGGGATCTTTTGCCTGGGCTCACCTAGAGAAAAAGTTTGTGAGAAAATTGCAGTGCATGTGGCAACTGTCTAGAATAAATTTGTCAGATTTTTCCTTGCTGCGCTTCTTCCTAGCTGAAAGAAAGGTACACGTAGTCATGTTTTCTTAAAGATAATGGAAGACAGTTTCCTTATTTGCAACCCACTCTGCACCTACTTACTGCACCTCTCAGTTTTCCTGAGGCCTGTGACCAAATAGTTGCTTTATGTTAGGATTTAAAATATCCCGTCATGGTCACTACTTTTGAATATATTTGCGTTTGGATGCCCAGTATGAACATGATGGACTTGAAGAGCAGAAGCAATGCCTGTTTAGCCCTTATGAAAATATAGTCTCAAATGCAACGCTCAGCATCTTTAGAGGAGACTACTGAATTCATCTTGAGAGACTGTGTTCTATGATGCTTGTGACTGCTGCCTGTACTTGTTATTCAGAGACTGATAATGAGTGCAGAGAAGAGAGTAAAGGGGATTTAGTATAATTGTAGATCTGATTTCCATACTAGAATGAATGAAGAATACACTGATAAAGTCACATTCATTTTGTAAACTATGTATAGAAGAAGAAGTAAATACTAAAACCAATGTATGAAATAATATCTGTAATGTGATGCATATCTGCGTGTTTTGTTTATCGCATTGTCAGCTCTCCATTGTAAGCTTCCTTAGTTGTCCGTCAACCATGCATTACCTTTCAGATAAAGAGCTGGAACAGGGCTGCATGTCCATGGAGGATTGGAAGCAGCCAAAGGGAGGCTTCTCACAGCCTGATTCTGCCTCTGCCACTGACCTCACCTCATTCACTACCACAGTTATGCGATATGTAACATTAGTTAAATAGCCTCTAATTTTTCCATCCTGTCTTGTCTTTTTATTGCTTGCTTCTGCTCTTCATCTTTCCCATAACTTCTGAAATTGTTGAACTGATTTCCATTCAGTTTCTTTTCACTTTCCTGTATATCATTTCTTCATATTCTTTCTTTTCAGCTCTCCATGGAAGATACAACCTCCATCCTCCCCAAGCTGAAACGTAACTCCAATGCTTATGGGATTGGGGCTTTGGCTAAATCATCTTTCTCTGGTGAGGTCCTTAAAACTTGGGTTTATCCTTGGCAGCTTCTCTCCACAAGCCTTTCTGCCTCTTCCCATAGCTCCCTGTTGCTTTCCCAACTGCTCCCTTCTGACTCATGCCTACTCTAGGCCTCAGAGTAGTTCCACCACCACAGTTCTAGATGTATAAATCTCTTAGCTGTTGCACTTTCAAAGAGCAAATTTTGCTTCTCACCATGCACCCCAGCTTGGACATATTCATTTGTACCCCCTCAAACTGTCTTGGGTTTGACCCCATTTTCTATTTCTTAGTTTGTTCATTTCCAGGTTTCATCACTCATGTTCAACTCTGTCCTAAATGGATTCTAGGCAAGGAAGGAAATGGCCTTTCATATTTGGGGTTTCTCTTTCCCCCCTGAGAACTAGTCCAAGAAAAGGTGGAGAAACACTCCTGGAGAGGGATACAGAGAAAGGTGGGATACATCCCAGCCCACCCAACCCAAGGCCTGAACCTAGTCAGGAAAGGAGGGGAGAAATCTCACTTCCAAGAGAGAAAAACAGTGTGGCAGACAGCTCTGGAACTGTGTAATAGCCCCTCCTTGTTTTCTAATGTCTGGTCCCTTAGGGATATCCCGCAGCATGAAGGACCATGTCACAAAGCCAACGGCTATGGGCCAAGGCCGTGTGGCTCACATGATTGAATGGCAAGGTTGGGGTAAAGGTAACAGCCAGCAGCAGCAACATACGCACGAGACGGCACGCAAAGATGCTGACGCTTACTCAGACCTGAGTGACGGTGAAAAGGAGGCCCGGTTCCTTGCAGGTAGCTCTGATTTTTTTTGCATGAGAATTGGGTTAGTTGAGATGTTCCAGAGCAGAATCCCTGATATAATGTGCAGAAAACACAACATATACATATAAACATATAGGAGAGCCTCTGGCTGGTTCATTTGGCAGATGGAGATGAGAGACTGTGGTTAGAATATTCCCAGTGAAATGCAAAGTGGAGAGGGCAAGAGCCAACTGTGGGTGATGGGCATTGCTGAAGTAGAACTAGAGTGGAACAGTGGGACCAGGAGATGTGGTTAAAAAGGGGGATAAGCGATGAAGATGTTCACACATAGCTGCTTTCCTTTGGCACAGGAGTGATGGAGCAATTTGCTATATCAGAGGCAACTCTCATGGCCTGGTCCTCCATGGATGGTGAGGATGTGAGTGTAAATTCAAATCAGGAGAATCCAGCGGGCAACTACTCTGAGAATTATCAGGAACTAATGGAGAGCCAAGGTGAGCTCCAGCACCTCTTGCTAATCTTGAAAAACCCCTCTCGCAGTCTTGGTATTGTGTTGCTGTCTTTCCACTTGCCCTTTTTCGTTCTGTAGCCTCAAATTCCAGGGCTGAAATCAAGGAAAGCCATCACCTTTTTGCTATTCAAGCAATCTAACATTAACAGAGAGGCTCCAAAGCCCAGTTTCTTTGGCAAGTTGGGCACGACTGTGGAAAGCCACCAACTCTCGCAGTCACTTGTGGATGTAACGAGGTTCATATGCCTGCTGCTTAGAACTGCCTTTCATCTTTGCTCTCCTCCCCTGTAAAGGATTTATCCATGTTGCCCTGTCCAGTACTATGTACAGACACCCAGGCTATCTGAATGCACCAGCTTGGACTACGTTGTCTAACTATGTATTGTTTCCCTTCTTTTCCTGCAGAGCACATGGCCCAGACGCAGTATGATAGCTGGCCTCATTCCTACGTCTCACAGGGCATGTATTGCTTAGGTTCATCTGATGCCTGGGAGACCAGTGATCAGTCCCTCATTGCTTCCCCAGCAACTGGCTCCTACTTAGGCCAGAATTTTGATGAGTCGCAGACAAACCTTCAGGAAAGTATTTTGATTCAGAGCAGCCTTCTCCAGCAGCAACAGCTGCAGCAACAGCTGCAGCAACAGCAGCAGGAGCAAAACTTCATCCAGAGCACGGGGCTGGTCCATGTGTGGCCTCTGCAGACTGCGCAGGGTGGGAGTGGGGCTGAATCCAGCACTTACATGGAGGACCACCTTGAGGATAATGGGAACCCACGGCTGGAGAAGGCTCCTCTCCTAAACAAGAAGCCCTCTCCAGAGGAGGATGATGTAGTATGCCGGGACCTGGAATCACTGTCTCCTCGAGAGGAGATGGAACATGCTGCACTGAGCCGCAAAGTCTCTGATGTTACCTCTTCTGGGGTGCAGTCTTTTGATGAGGAAGAGGGAGAAACAAACAACTGATGCTTTTTGTGAAATTCTCATCACTGCTGAACAAAGAGTGGGGTGGCAAGGAATGAAATGACAGGGATTATTCTCTCCAGCTCCCCATACTTCCAAGCAGACACACTTTCAGTTTCTGACATTTAATTATTTTTTTAAACAAGAGGAAAATCTCAAAGTGATTGACACACGAAGATCTCTTCTTTCCCTCTACAGTGGACACATATTTTCAGTTTTCATTGCTCTGAGCAATGCACCTGAGGTGCTTGGAGAGATCTGGATTGGTAAATCATTTCTAAATCTTTTAAATACAAAGTCTTGGCTCTGGATTCACGCTCTTCTATAGGTACAGGGATGTGGCTGATGAGATAGGCTTGGTATAGGGAGTGGCTTTGTGGCTAGGATCAATTCTGGCAGAATGGATATTGTGGACATGATGTTTTTGATAGAATATATGAATATAGACTGTTTTAAAATGAAGATATGGCTTTACAAATATAGATTGCACTAGTATAGTGATTGTGGCTGCTACAGAGAATAAGGCTGTATTCAATACAGACTGTACTGAGATGAAGGATTCACTGTGTAACCAGATCCTCAATAGCACCTTGATATGAAATTGTAGGCTCAGTGGATACAGACTGCGCTCCATGGGCATGGGCTGTGCTGCAGTACAGATGGCCTGGCTCTGTGTGCATGGCTGTACTGTGGCATGGAGGAATGAGTGCAGATATGTTTCTAACCCTGCTCTGAGATACTCATGCTTTGGTTTCTATGTAGTCTTTAATTTATTTGTTTCTCTCTTTGACATTTCTGTCTTCCCAGGAGCTGGCAGGAATGCTGTGTCCTTTGGCATTGGGCACTGAATACCAGTAGAAAGGACTTTGTCAGCTGAGTCAGTCATCAAGAGCTGACTCTTGTGGGGTGCTTGAGAACATGTCCATCTTGGTGCTGCTGCAGCATCCTTATGTCTTTTCCTTTGCCAGCAGCATTGGCAGACCAAGAGAGTCTGCAGATCCAGGAATAGCATGTACAGCTATGAGATCACAGATTTCCAGTTTTACGCTGGAATTTTCAGTTGTTGCTTTTTTTTTAAAAAAAAACTTTTTATATTGCTGTTTAAGTGTTCCTAAAAAAGCAGTTAGTAGTGGTGAAGGCCTGTACTCCCATTGTTACTTATTATAAATGCTGCACCTTTCCCATTTCTGCCACTCCTTCTGCAGTGCCAAACATAGACAGAGGAAAGGGGCTAGAGACAAAGTTTTCTTCCTATTTCTTTCTTCTCCTGATATTTTTTTCTTTTTCCTACCTTCAGACAATGTAAATAACAATCAATGCTTGGTCTGTTTCTTTTTCCATCTCTGCTCTTTTTTTAGGAGTGGAGGAAGCTGATTTTATAAGTTTTTTCTATTTTTTGGGTTCTGTTTTCTTTTTTTTTTGGTTAAAAAAATTACAGTTTGTTGACTAGTGGGAATTTGGTCTCTCACAGTTCCTCACTATGTTCCTATGGACCTCCTTTTGAAGGGAAAGGACTTTGTAAGGTAACTGAAAAAAACTGTCTTCTCTTAAGCTTTCACCAGGAAAGAAATGGGAACAGAAATAAAAGAAAAAAAAATTGTACAAGGCTATTGATTTTGATGGAGGGCTCAACAGAACAGTGGAAATTACACATGTTGAGTTTTAATTGCAATATCTCTAGGAACGAAGCATCAGCAAAGCATGGGTTTATATGGGATACTAGATCTGATGAGCTAGAGAAGGAATTTGCCTGGACACTGCCATACTGTGCCAGGGGCATCGCTTTCCCACTTTCTCTGATTCATACCTTACCTGATTCAGTTCATCAAGTGTTTGTCTCTTCTTTGCCTCCTCTTCAGGCTTGTATTTTTGGATTACAGGAGAATCACTTCCTGATTCAGCTTTAGACTCATCAAGAATGTCTAAGGAGAGTGAAATGTGACCAAAATAGCATCATCAGTCGTCAGAGTTCAGACAGCTCCTGGCAAGCAAAGTAGCCTATGGCCAGGAATTATGAGAAGTACAAATGGGACTCTCAGGTAAAACTTTATCCCACTCAGCTTTCTCTCACGTTGGCAGCTGTATGAAGAGGGAAGTCTAAGAAATCCCAGGTCTTTCCAGCTCTGACCATTTCAAGAGGATCTGTCTTCCCTCTCTGTTGTTCCTCTAAAGGAAAAGACCTCTGGGGTTTTTAAGTAAGATTGATAATTTGGTATAGGTAAGAGATAAAGACTTTTGTGATCCTTTTTTTTAGTCAGTTTCCTTGGGCTTTCTTAAATCTGTCTTAGGAGGTAGCTCTTCTCCTGAATGATGGACTTTCAATTTCTCTGTGCAGATGTTTACACATTCAAGTGCTAACTTCCCCTGGGCAGCAGCACTTGTTGAAGATGATTAACAGTTCTTTCAGGGTCTCTGCTAGCTCATTTTCCTGAACTGGCTTTGATCTAGTGGTGGATCAGGGCCCAGGAAATCACAGTAACCAGAGCAGGGGACAGGGCAAGTGCCAAGGGCACCTCAGCAGAGGACAAATGAGGAAGTGTTAGCCTTTTGTTACTTCTTTAAAAAACAACAACAAAAACCTTCAGGGAAACAGAATGGTTTGGCATGTTTCTTTGTGGAAGAAGATTTGAGTGGTTTGTTGCTTTCTTCTCTTATGCCTCTCCAGGACCAATAAGGGTGGTCACAGTGTTTCTGAAAAGCTTCAAATTATCTTTCCATGTTGTCTATGTGACTGAGACAAGTGAGCCATCTTGTCTGTTTTTTTCTTTTTTTTTTTTTTATACTGCAGGCATTTAATAAGGCATATAATCAGTGTCTAAAAAATGTACATTTCCTCCATGCAAGGGAATGACAGGGAAATATAGGAAAAAGCATGAAAAAAAACCAAAAATTAAACTTATAGAAAGTTCTGTGGATTTCAGTGGCGAGGGAAAACCTACCTAGAGTTTTCTAGCCTGCTGTATAATTTAATAAGCTGGTCTCCAGAAATGTATAGATAGACTCATTCTTTGCGGAGTCTAATGAGTTTGAGGAGTACTCTGTGAAAACTTTAGAGCTTACTAAATTCTTTAATTTTTTTTCATAAAGGTCATGACTTTCTGTGAATAAAATTCCAGCCTATTTCTGAAAGATGAAAAAGGCTATCTTTCACAACCTCTCCACAGTCCAGAAGATAAATCTATCTGCCTCTCTAATTGAAAGGAACTTGACTGGAGATAGCAGGCCACCCATAATCATTTGCTACTTGAATAAGCATCCAGAGCTAAACTGGAAAGGTGATTTGAATATAAGTGAAAGGTTTGTATAACCTGTCCTTTTCTTATGTAATAGGCTTG
Source organism: Perdix hodgsoniae (assembly GCA_035772895.1). NCBI lineage: Eukaryota > Metazoa > Chordata > Aves > Galliformes > Phasianidae > Perdix > Perdix hodgsoniae. Next base: position 2,207,417 of record JAPSGF010000091.1, read on the forward strand.
CTGCTTGTGTGTATCTTCTATCAGAGAGAGGTACCTGGAACCTAAAGCACATTTTCCAAAAAAGCCATCATTATATAGTTACACCTATTGAAGCATATGGAAGGCACAGGTGCTCTGTGAGCAAAATTTGGCTTCCAGTTATTTATCCTGGTGAGGGTGGATGAGTTGTACAGTGTCCAGCCAAGTACTCAGAGTGCAAATTGAACAGCGAGGCTGAAAATAGTAAGAAAACGTAAGCTGAGTATAGCTGATCTATCGTCAGGGTTGCTTATTTCTGATCTGCTTGATTTAAACCCAGAAAATGGAATGGGGGAGAAATAAGAACATCAGGTTAGCAAAATCTTGGCAGATTTGTTATATTAAGATATGGAACAAGTGCTGGAACCAGCAGCTTTGGGCTGCCCTAATAATGCATGAAAAGTGACTACCTCAGAACATCAGAGATGAGCATGTTTCATCTCTAAGGCATAGTTTCTGACTTGCTTACATGTTGAGGGGGATGTAGGGAATTACTAAGCGGTACATGAATATTCTATCCTAAAGGCCTTGATCAAAGAAAGTGGCTAGGAAAGCGAGGCACCTTAGAGCCACGAAGTCATTGGTTTGGGCCTCTACCTTCCTAGCAGCTGTTAATCTTCTCTTTATGACCGGTGATATAATTTGATGAATGTCAGATTATTGCTTTATTGTTCTCCTTGCTTTTTTTTAGTGATGGCATCAGAAATGACATAATGCTAGTGCTGCCGTTTCTGTTATTATATGACTTAGAGGGAGGGCAGATCTTATTTACTTTACCTAAGATACAGTGGAGTGCCCCTGTTTAGGCAGCTCTGGACTGCACCCTTCCAATTCAGTCATATGAGATCTACAGACCCTGCTGCATTTCACAGGATAAGTTCCTTCCATTCAGGACCATGGGATTACAGTGACTCAACAATTTTGCTTGTTTGGTCCAAACCTTAAAGTCAAGAACCACACAAGAGAAGCTTGCATAATTTTTTCTTTATATACATATTTTAAGCATTCTTCACAAGCTTTTTGAGTTTTCTTCAACCCCATTACCTCGCACTCTGGGATGGAGAAGTCAATCTGCTTCTTCAGTGTCTGTGCTTCTAAATCAGCAACTTCTGGGAAACCGCTGACAAGTCACCCACTTCCCTTTTCTCTCTTACCCCTTTAAGACTTTAAATCATCTTTCATGGTAAGCTTGCAGCAGAGAACAGAGTTTAACCATAATTTTAAGATGATAAAATGGTGAGATGCTGTGAGGGAAGCAGCCCTCTGCCCTGATTGTACTCACCTCCCACAGGCCTTGTACAGATGCTGACACCCGGCTGACCCCACAGCAAACCTTTATACTCTACTGCAAAAGGGAAGAGGGAACAGCTGTAAGCAGATGGAGAATGAGCATTAATCTCAGCATCTGGCATTTATATCAGGTTAGGTAAACTGTGAAAATCCATTTTGAAATTGTATCTCCATGACAAGTCTAAGCTGCCAAAAGAAGCTGTCATGCTTCCTGTCTTTCCTCTCCAACAACTGTATGCTTCTGCTGCCTAAGAAGCGTGAGTATTAACACTCATTTGGCTGCTCAGGAACTGGCACCAATGAAAATGAACTCAGTTCCCTATTAAAACAAGAGTTTCAGCAATTTTTATTGTTTCACTTGGTGAGCCTAGTGTTGGTGAGTTCCTGTGAAATGTGCAGATAGTCGTTATTTCTCTGATAGCAGATGCAACTCATTGTGAAATTTCTGTCCAATTAGAATAAACTTACTTGGTATGTGAGGGAGGATATACTTTTCCATCATCTTTGAAAAGCAGTTCACAACATGCTTAATTCTTCAGGGGGACTGTGTAAGAAATACTCAAAATATTAAACTACTATTTTCCAAATGAAGTTAATGTGAATTCTGTTTCTAGTAGACAAGCGAAATATCTAAATTTATCTCAGTTTGCCTTTACTGTTGCATTGGTAATTGCCAAGAAAGAGAAACAAACAAATAAATACTCCTCTAAGTATTGTGGAGAGCAGGGTTAGATTTTTAGTTGTTCGTAACTTTTAATCTGTACCACATCTATCTGTTCAGTTTACCAAAGTCCCTACTGTCTTGCAGTCTAAAACTCTTCCATTTATTTTTTTCTGGATGGAATATCCCTTGTTCCTTGTTCAGGCAACTCTAAACAAATCACTGTTTCCCTTAAACTAATTGTGTGACTTTTTTTTCTTTTTTCTTTTTTTCTTTTTCCCAAAAGAACAAGAAAGGAAATAGAAATGAAACCCATTCCAATGCCGAGATTATCAGAAACACCAGCTTAAAACTAGAAAAATATAAGTAACAGATTAAGTGTGAATTTGATTCCACTCCCCTGTAGTAATCTGACAGGGAAAGATTGCTATGCCATGGCTCAGGGAAAGGAAAAAATAAACAGGGAACATGTTAGTAAAGTAGTGCCTATTAGAACTAAACGTATGTGTAGCACAGCCTACAGTCATTAAAGCACAGTCTTAAATATGAATGCAGGCTGCAAAGTCAACATCAGGTACCTCTTCTGTATTACAGTTTTTTAGCAGACTAAATAGCAGTGAGTCTGCACAGGAACAGAAGAGTGAAACTTGACATCCGTGTCAGAGCAATGTCTTTCTTCATCTCAGAATGCATCTAGAAGCCTGAGCAAGAATTAACTGGGGTGGGAAAGAGGACAGATAGTTATTATGTTAAGAAATGGACACAGGAGACCTACATTACAACATTAGGGTCTATTTACTTTTCACCAACATAGGAAAAAAGGTGGTATCTTCTCTTTGGTAATCAAGAGAAGCTCTATAAATGTCTGTTGTTGGTCCATAAGATGGACCAAGAGAAAAAGGTGATGGATTGGTTTTTGTTTTGTTTTGTTTTTTTTGTCAGTGCAGATACACAATGCTGGAATTGGAAAAAATTAGTCCAGGACTCTGAGAAAGAGTATGTTCACTAAAACTGTGGAGACTTGTTTCTTAAAGTTATGAAAACTTGTTCAAGTAAGAAGGCTCTCAGTGCAGTTATCAAAGGACTTATGTACTGATGAGTAGTAGCTGCTGTCTTCTAGGAACAGAGGAGTTGCAGTGTTCTGTAAAAAGAATGTTATCTGCTTTTATTGGAGATGTTTTGCATGTGCTAGTCTTGTTTCTGCTTTTCCCTAAGGGAGCAAATGTCCGTGCTAGTCAGACAAAAACATATAAAATGGATTTTCTCCATGATGGAAACAAGAATATATGAATGAAGATTTACTTGTAATGAGATAAAATCATCTAATACAGATTTACTAGTCTGCTGGATTCATTTTCATTAGGCATGGAACTCCAGTGATATGTTGGAGGTTAAAAGGTTAAGAACCCTTTTCTAAAGCTCTGCTGAGCTTCCATGGGGCAAATGCAGGTGGACTTCACTTCTTTTTGGATATTGCATGTGAGCAACGTAGCAAGCCAAAAGTTCTTTTGCAGGCATATATTCTTGTTTGGCTTCGTTTTCTCTTCTCTGGTTTGTGGATATTTTGCATGATTGGAGGTCTCTGGGAATCCCTAGACAATAAGGTAGGAACTCGGAAGTAATGTCACAGGGAACAGAATTTATCTTGTTTCAGCTCTTTTCATATATAGGAGGGTCAGACTGAGGATCTGGGAGATGCAAGGGTGGTTGATGGGACTCTTGGGGTGTCATGGGGAATGCATTCCTGGAGCATATTTAAAACTAAGTGAAGGTTTGGGGCTCCAGATATTGTATTCTTAGTTTCTGAAACTGCTTTATCGTGAGCATTTGGGACAATGGAAGTTGCAGCAAAGCAATTTTAAGACCAGTATGTACACATTTTCTGTAGGGAAAGGCTGCATGGTGATTATTTGTATTCTTCCAAACTAGTGTTTACAGAGATGCATTAATGTTTGGTGGAAAATTATGGAATGAATGGAAGTAAAACGAAAAGAGGAAGAGGTCCACTATTGTAAGCTTTCATCCCTACCTAGCCCTTAATGATGATTTGCCTTTGGTCTTCCAGCTCCAAAACATGTTTGCCTGAAAAGTTTTGTTGAATATACTTCGCATGTTTTGATAATGTGACTTATGAGATAACACTTCTACGAAGATATATATATAAATACATACATATACAAATACATACATACACATACATACATGTACACACACTACATATAGACTTAGGAAACTGTATGGCATTATACACCTCCATGCCTGTATGTGGCAGCAACCACATAGGGGAGGTAGCTCAAAATAGCATGTACAGTCCTTTATGGAGTTGTTATTAAACAGAATGTGGTCTTGCCATCCTGGCTGGTGGAAGTGTTTTATTTCTGTGGGACAGGGGAGTTGCGTCTGAGGAAGGATGATCTCAGGAAAGGGGGTGGGTCTCAATTAGACTGTCTGATGGAAAACCTTGAAAAGAATCCATGTGGATTGAAGAAACATCCTAGAGTAGACCATCATATACTGTTTCTCATTGAGAATATAAGAACATCACATGTTCTGCTAGGGTTAAAATCTCATGTGTATCTGTGGTTACCCTGAAACAAACTCTTGGCCATTGTGACAAATATGATGATGCAGTCACATTGACAGGATTTTCTGTTTAGCAGAATGAGTTTTCCTGTTACACGACAAGGACATTTTTCATATGAGATGTATCTTATCCTGGTATTAGTGATATGCTGACACACCTACAACAGCTGGACAGAAGTTTCACAGCAGTAGGTTAGGATGGGACATAAAGAGGTGTCTCATTCTGGGGTGGTACAGGCACTGATCATGAATAGCAACACTGGTTTCATATTTTATTTTTAAATTGGCACTTCTCGGACTGCTGTCTGATAGCAGGTTGGGGGAATTGGTTAATCCAGAGAGAAAGGAGCATTTCTGAAATTCCAGTATTCTTGTATTGTCTGCCTCTTCTTAAGGGGTTTTGGGATGTTAGGCCAAATCCAGTAGCACTTCGTAAACTGTATGAGAATTCTAAGTTCTAAACATGAAAGATACTTATTTCGTCATGAAGATCTTTACTTGTTTCTTTCCACTGATTCTCTCAGGGTCTAAGCAGTGTCGCTTGCCCCGTTTAAGGCATACTCTATTTTGTAATAAGGAATTTTTAGCTGATCTTTGCTTTCTGTTTTCTGTTCAAAATTAATTTCCTCCCATTTTACGTACCTTTGCCTACTGGATAGATTCCCACCCGTCTTTTGGTATATGTGTCTGCATAAATATATTCATTTAGTTAATTGTGATTTAGTTTAACTCCTTACATTTTTTTTTCCTCCAGTCCTGTAAGTCCCTAGTGTTCTAGTATTTACTTTTTGTGTGTTGTTTGGTTGTTGTTGTGGGTTTTTTTTCTTTTTTTTTCTTCTTTTTTTTCTTTTTTTTCAAATGGCATCTAAATGGTCATCTAAATGCAGAGTCTTGAACAGAATCAGTTATTGCACTTGAGCCCCTGGAAAAAGAACATGTCTCCTGATCTTAGAAATGGTACCTTAAATATGGGAAAATTGTTTTCTTAATTTAAGATGATGCTGCAAAGATGATGTGCAACGAGTGCTTCACCTATCAGAACTCTTTTATCAACATACAAGTCTAGATTTATCCCTTAGTTAAGTACTTATCCTCTGGATTTAGCTTCTGAGCCCCAGCATGATCTTCACTCTGTGGTATCTGTCCCGGTGTTTCATCCACACTGTTTTCTTATTCCTCTCTCTAGACTAGATGGCAAATTTGCTCTGTTTCTCACATCTTATGTATCTTTTGTCTTATGTTATCTCATATATTTTTCAAGTCAGTAATGAAAAGAGTAAATAAAAAGGGCATAAGAAAATTCATGCTGTACACCTCATTGGCTCTGCATTTTGCCAGCTACGAGGGTATTTTCCATGAATAGTGCTTCAGAAAGTTCATGGCTTCTGTGCCATAAGTTAACAGCAAAAGGAGGACCAGAGATAACAGTGATCTGCTACTTGGTGAGGATGATCACCTCACAAATAGGGATGCAGAGAAGTTTCATGCCTTCTTTGCCTTAGTCTTTGGCTCTGGGACTGCTGGAGCCCTGAGTTGGAGGACTGTGATCATGATAAACTTCTATCCAACCTTGAACCTGAATAGGATTTGCTGCTGTGGCTGGATACCCATAAATCTGTGGGGCCCACTGGGATTCATCCCAAGATACTCCAAGATACTCCAAGAGCTCACCAATGTCATCATGTGACCTCTCTCCCCATTATTTTTCAACAATAAATAATACCTGGGTAATTACAGGCCTGTCGATCTTACTTCCAGCGCCTGGCAAAATTATGGAGAAGGTTATTCTGAAAGTTATTGATAGACAATGTAGTCACTGGTCACAGCCAACATGGGTTCACAAGGGGAAAGTGCTGTTTAATTAACTGAATTTCTTTTTATGACCAGCTTTCCCACTTGGTTGACCAAGGGAAGCTGGTTGATGTAATCTTTCTGGATTTCAGCAAAGCTTTTGATAATATCTCACAGCATCCTCTTGGACAAAATGTCCAGTGTACAGATAGACAAATACGTAATATGATAGATGGAACTGCTCACTGACGGGTCAGTCTCAAAGGATTGTAGTAAATTAAGTTATGTCAGGCTGGTGTCTAAGTCACTAGTGGAGTTCTGCAGGGCTCTTCAATATTTTCGTTAGTGACTTGGATGTAGGACTCAAAGCTATACTAAGTAATTTTGTAGAAAATACTATTAGGGAGGAGCCATGGATTCCCTTGAGGGTAGAGAGATCTTAACAAATTGGAGGTCTGGGCAATCACCAACCACATGAAGTTTATGAGAGCAAGTGCTACATTCTGCACCTAGGATGGGGCAACCCTGGTTATCTTTACAGACTGTGTGTGGGTCAAGAAGCTGACAGCAAATTGAATCTGTGTCAGCAAAGTACCCTGGCAGCTAAAAGGGCCAACCACATCCTTGGGTGCATCAGGCCCAGCACTGCCAGCCAGGAGAGGAAAGGGATTGTCCCATTCCATTCTTGTGCAGCCTCATCTTGAACACTGTGTGCAAATATGAGCACCACCATATAGGAAAGAAGTAAAACTACTAGAGAGTGTTCAAAGAAGGGGTATGAAGATGGTGAAGAGTCTGGACGAGCAGCTAAGGTCCTGTGGTTTGTTCAGCCCAGAGCAGAGGAGCTGAGGGGAGGCCTGATGGCGGCTGCAGCTCCTCACAGGGAGCGGAGGGACAGCGCTGAGCTCTGCTCTGTGTGACAGCGACAGGGAACGGCATGGAGCTGTGTCAGGGGAGGGCAGATTGGGAGTTAGGAGAAGGTTCTTCACCAGAGGGTGGCAAGGCCCTGGAGCAGGCATCCCAGGGTAGTGGGCATGGCTCCAAGCTGCCAGATGTTTTTTTTGTTTGTTTGTTTTAGTTTTTCAGTTTAAATAAATCCAATTCTGTGACATATTTGGTCATAATCCAACCATTCCACAACCTTCCCCCCACCCCCTCCACCCCCTTTCTTTTTTGTTTTTTCTTTTCTCTTTTTTCTCTTTTCTCTTTTCTCTTTTCTCTTTTCTCTTCTTTCTTCTTTCTTTGTTTTCTTTTCCCAAAGCCTATTTGTTTAAATGCGCAATAGAAATCTGAGGGTGGGAAAAGGAATTTTTTTTTCACAGCCATATTTCTCATAAGCTTCTCATTGCTGCATTTTGCATTTCTTGCTGTGCAGAATAGTTGTGAAGTTTCTAATTTGAGCTTGTGTGACTTTAATTCTGACCACCATTTAAGTAGGTCTTGTATTTTATCATCTGTCCTTTAAAATAAACATGTAACTATTCACTGAATAGCCAGATATTAACAGCTTTCATATTGTAGTTTGTATAAAGCAAGCAATTCATGTAGATGCTCTACAAGCATTTCCTCTAAGTGGCTTATTTTAAAAACTTGCTACTGGACTTTTCCTCAGCATCTTTTGTTGTGTATGTCAGGTCCAGTCTTTTAAGTTGGCTGGATGTGTCTCGGTAACTAGTTTTACTATGGAGCACAAGAGGTTTGCACAAGCAGCACACCAAAACTGCTTGGATATTAGCAAAAGCACATCTGAAAACCCAGTGCTCAAACTAGTAGTAGGTTTGTCTAAGACTGGTTTCATTAGCTGTCTTGCTAAACTCAGTGAATATGCACAGTATTGTCTCTAGCACAGTGAGGCTGCATCAGGATTTACTAACTTCCAACAAGCTGAAGGGGAGAGATTTGGCTCATAACAGAGGCAACCCAATCATAGACCTGTGTGCTACTGCAAACCTGTGATTTGGAAAGGATAATGGAGTGATGAGCCATGCCATTGTGGCCAAGAAGGCCAACAGAATCCTGGGGTGCATCAAAACATGCATCAGAAGAGTGGCCAGCAGGTTGAGGGAGGTTATTGTCCCCCTCTACTCTGCCCTGGTGAGGCCACATCTGGAGTACTGTGTCCAGTTCTGGGATCCTCAGTTCAATAAAAACAACTACTGGACAAAATCCAGCAGATGGTCACAAAGATGGCTGGAACATCTCCCATGTGAAGAAAGGCTAGGAGACGTGGGACTCTTCAGCCTGGAGAAGACTGAAAGGATCTCATTACTGCTTATAAATACCTAAAGATCAGGATCTCATTGGCCTTGGCTCTTTTCAGTGGTGTTAAGTGATAGGACAAGGGCAATGGGCAAAAACTACAACACAGGGAGTTCCATACAAATATGAGGAAAGCCTTCTTTACTGTGAAGGTAATAGAGCACTGAATCAGGCTGCCCATAGTGGTTGTGAAATTTCCTTCTCTTGAGATATTCAGCACCTGCCTGGACACTTTCCTATGCAACATACTCTAGAAACCTACTTTAGTGGAGAGGTTGGACTTGATGATCCCCAGAGGTCCATTCCAACTCATACGATTTTTTGATTCTGTGATATTTGTGTGTGGGTGTTTGTACTTGTTGACTATTTGACTGTCCACTATGAGAAGGAGACACAAAGAAAACTTGCAGTTATAGCCAGGCCAAGTTTAAGCTTGCTTTTCATAAATAAAAACTTAAAATTTTGCATCATGTGGCTTAAAATAAGAAGTCTTTTTCTCTAATATTCAGTCATGGGTTTATGCAGAAATATAAATTATTAATATTAATTAATTAATCCAGTGCTAAATTGTTAAGAGAGTTGTGCCCAGATCCTTGTTTATGTAGCCACAAACAATGTAGTGTTAGTTGTTACAGCATATTTAATAGTGTGATTTTAATTACACCTTTACTATGATTGGACTAATTTGGCAAAGAATGATCTTTCCTTCTTCAGTTAGTTATTATCCTGGCTTGTATTGTCTGGCCACAAAACATGCATTTCTGTACAGTGTTTGCATAACTTGTGTGTGTGTATTTATGCAGTTATTTTTTAAGAACTCTTAATTCTTAATTCTGTCTTAATTCTTCCTATCTGTACTAAGTAGTTTTGTCCATTGGATTATCAAACTAGATTTTTTTTTATTTTGAAATAATGTGTCAACCAAAAAAAGTTACATGGTTCTTTTTCAAGTATATTTTTTTGGTTGTCCAGTAGTCTGTTGATATGTGTTTTTTCCTTCATCTAAGTCATGACAAAGTACCTTGTCCTTATCATAACTACCCAAAGCCTTATCCATTGCCATATTAGTCTTGCCTTCTTTATTTTTAACTTACATATGACTTTAAAAACAAGACTTCTGCTTTCAAATTTAAATGCCACATAAAAGACTTCCAAGTTTTGGTAGATCAGAATTTCATAAATAAGTTCATGCACTCATTAACTGAAAAACAGTAAGCTGGCAATTAGATGAGAGTAGGATTCTGTTTTTCTTGAGAATATGAGGCAAAAGGGTGATTTTTTATGGCTTTTTGTATGCGTGTGTGTGGTGGTGATTTCCTAAAAATGTCTGCTCTGATGGAGATTTTTAACTATCATGTTCTTCTCAGAGTATTTCCTTATATGTTGGGTACCAAATGTAGTTCAGCATGTGCTTGGAGTTGAAAATGCTGAACAAGATGAACTCTGTTTTGGCACTTTGAGTGATAATGGCAAGCTTGGTGTGACACAAAACTTTGCCCAAAATAAGTAATTCTAAGCAACTGCACAGGTTATCTAGGAGAAAAGCAAGCTTCTGTTGTTCAGAACAGCTTTAGAACTTCTTGTTTCTTAAGCCTTGCTTGAACTTGGATTTTTGAGATTTGATTTTTTCAATGAAGAGGAGAGTCTCACTGATGAAACAAATTTTCAGGACAGTTTCATTTGGGAGAAAAATTATTTCTGTGTGTTCTATCCAACTTTGACAGGATCAGAGATGCAGATATTATAGTGACTGATCAGTGATGCTTTGTATGTAGGACAGAAGTTTCAAGTTTAAACTTTGGAGGAGTGTACTGGGATTGCCCAAGAGGGTGCAGATGTAGAACTTTCTTGACAAAAGTTCAGTGTCAGCTAACTGGATATCTCACACCTACTAAACATCAACTCAGTGAAAATTTTATTATAGTAAAAATGGAAGAGGAAACATTGTCAGACATTACAGGTCATCTTTGCAGTATGTTTTTTTTTTTGTTTCCTCCTGGCTCCACATACATGTAGGCATAATTTTTCTCAGATGAGAAAGAGACACAGATGAGTACTGCTTCTGCTTGAAGGGTGGGAGATACTTGGAATGGATCTTGAGTGATGTCTCCACGGAGCAGCAGTAAAAACATGCACATTACTGCTTACTGCTTCCCCACAGAGAGCAGTCCAGTTCATCAAAGTTACTCTGAGACAGCTAAGAGTAACAGGAAGAGAGATATATCTGTGTGTATGTGCAGGCATGCGTGTATATACCCTTGTGCCCTCATTTAAAACCTCACAAAACTTTTCAGGTTAGCTTGTTTCTTACTGTGAGCTTCCCAAGCCCCTCCATGTGCATCATTTTTTGTTCCAGCTTCATCTCCCCCAGCTCACAACCTGTCTGTCATGACTCATGCACTCTCTGACTTTGATTTAGATTCCATCTGCTCTCCCGTCCAGTCAAACCCATGTTCTCCTGTTGATGCACTACAGAAGAAGTGGGGGACTGGAGCAGAACATGTATCTGTATTCAAACTAGAAGCAGCAGAGGTGCACTGACTCCAGCCTCTAAATTTCTCCATCTTATCTCAGCGCAGTTGTTTCGCTAAGCAAAATGTGGTAAAACCAAATCTATACTTGCTGGTAGGGGCTGAATTGGAGCAACTTGTCCTTCCTGAGGATTTGTGGACCTTCAGGTCATAATTGGTCTCAGAATATTACTACTCACCGTGCATTTATGGATATTTGAAAGGAATGTTATTTCTCCTCTGCTTATACCAAGGTGTATCACAATTGGCTGGGAAAAATAGCAGTTCTATTGTCTCTTCTTTGCAAACAGGGGAAGGTGGCATAAAAATAGCAACTACAGGCTGTTTTCTAATGCCTGGCTGTCAGAAATGTGCCTCAAACCTGAGTTGGAGGCAGGCAGGTGGTGTGAGTGAAAGACTTGCCTTCATACTGCTACTGGCTTCTCTCAAGGACAGGGTGGCCCTCAAAGGAGTGAAGATCACTTCAGACAAAGAAAGGCTGTCCCTAGGCAGCACAAACAGAGGAATCGTGTAAAAGAATACAGAGTAGGCTTTTGAGCTCTTGAGTTCGGAGAACAAAAGCAAATCTCTCCCTCTCCAAGAGTCTGTTAGAGATTTCACTCTACCAGACTTCTCCATCCATGAGTATCAGGAGAGTGAATTAGTACAAGGTCAGTCCTTGGAATTAAGGCCAGAAGGGAATTTTCCTAGGGAGACTAGGTTCAAGGTAACTGTCTTTGACTTCCTTTTGAGACAGCTTATTGAACACCATCCATTGAGGTGAAACTGGTCATTCTAAGTCAGATAATGCTTTATAAATATTAAGGAAGGGTATGTGGCTCAGAATCCAGAAGAATATTCCCGAGAATATATTCTCAGAGCCTGAATTTTTTTTTGTATTGCTGATAAGTGACAACACATCCAATAGCCTACTTGGGATCACATCTAAGTGTTTCGACACACTGAAAGTATGACAGAAATAGAATGTTAGAGAAAAGCTGCAGAATAGGCCAAATCAAATTCTGTATGTTTACTGAGAATCTTACCCTTGGATACTAAGGTTTTGCATCCATGACATTAAGCTATGGGACATCTCTTTGCAAGATACAGATAAAGATCTCCAGATCTACATCTGGAATGGAGGGATGCTGTAGGCAAGGACTGTAATCTCTACCTCTAGTCATAGTGGAGACACGGGGGAAAGTGGGACCTAGAATTCTGTTTTATGATATGCAGAAATATGTGGAAAATAAATAGAGTAGAATTATCAGGAAAAAGAGCAGGAGTTTTATTGATGAACCTGTTTCCAAAGCATAGAAAATGTTACATCCCTCTCCTGTATTTCTAGGCTTTTTTTTTTTTAAATTTTTTTTAGTTTTAAGTTCTTGTATTTTAAGACTATAACTTTGTAAAAATTCCAACAGTGGTTTTGAGAGACACAGTTGTTGAAATATAGGTGCGTACATGATGTTTTACTCCTCTCCCTCCAACAGAGGATACCCCCGTTTATGATTTTCACATTCCATTTAAAAATTCTAGAGATGGGAAGACAGAGGCTTTCCTCACTTTCAGTGCTTTTCTTTGAGCTCTGGCTGAATTCAAGACATGAAATGTAGACCAAGTATTTTTCTTCCACCTGATTTTAGGGTATGGCTCTGCTACAGGTCAGTGGAGAAACATCTAACTGCAGTTCCACCCAGGAAGATCCCAGAGTAAAAATTAAGAAAGAGGAAAAATGTTCTAGATGGGAATGTTTTGGGGGGTGCAAGTTAAGAGCTAGCCAAAAGGAACAACATAGACAGGACTGCAGATAGAAGCAGCAGTACGCTTCTTGGCTGGAGGTCTGGTTTGTACTGGTGCGTGCACACCTGACGTGTGACTATAAGGATGACACTAGTGGAGAAAATTTGCAACCCCTCCACTTTTTATATGGCAGATTGACCAAGGGCGTCCTGATTATGTCCAGCAATATTTGTGTCCTCTTATGATCCTTTCTGACATGTTATGTAGACACTTGCTCACCACAAGTGAAAGCAGAGGCCTTTAACATTATGAGCCTGCCCTTAGTCACCTTGCAGACTACATCTGACTCCTGTACACAGCTCAATAACCGAAGGGATATTTGTATATAAAGCAGCAGAAAAAAAGGTTAAGTCCTATGTTCCTTCCCAAAACTGAATCAATTCTCTATGGGGTTTACAAAGAGCATCCAAAAGCTGTGAGGAGCATACGCGAGACTGGCTCAACACAATGGGCTATGCCCTCAGACCACCTATAGGGGGACATCTTCATCCTCATCTTCATCCAGATCAGTGGTGTGTAGGCTGATGTCCTTCAGGATGTCTGAGATGTTTTCATTAACTGGTCCTGCCAGCTCCATCTCTTCCAACTCGGTATCGGTGGCATAACTGGAGCACAGGCCTTCCCCTTCATCATTTAAGTGAGAGGGCTGTGGAGAGTGTGAGTAGAGAGGCAGCGTGCTCTTTGTCCCCAAGTCTGCTGCTTGCTGTGCTGCCACCGTGCTGTTGTCCTGCTGGCTCCACACCTGAGCACCCTGGCTGACCTTTTCACCGCTGACTGAAGTCCTGTTTGTGTCACGGAAACTGGCAAGGGGAGGGCGGAGGCGAACTCCAGAGCGTGTGGAGCCCTCTATTGCTTTTTGAAGCTATTAGAAGAGAAAAAGTTCAGAGAAAAATTGATGAAAGGGAGGCTGACTAAGCCCTACCCAGAAGTTCATCGGTTCTCCAGGGTAAAGGACTCACAGATAGAGTCACATAGAGTCACATCATTGTATAAGTGATGGTGCCTGAGGAGATCATCTTTCACACAGGTATTCTAATTAGTCTATGGTAAATAACAAATCCTGCACTACTGAGACAATAATAGCTGCTCAGTTAAGAGGTCTGCTTTCAGGAAAAGGACAAACAGTCTAATGTGCCTGTAAATAACATCTGCTGCTTTCTGTGAAACACAGTCATCCAATCCTTTCCTCTACATAGCTCTCAGAGTGATGAGTCAGAATTCAACACTGGATTGAAAACGGAGTAAGGACAGTTATATATACTCCAAGCTGGATCTCCAACCTGTAAGTGTTTTGCAATGATCCACAAGACGTTTGCATTTGATTAGAAGTTGAGAGTATCTGTACTTACCTCTTCCAAAGCCAGCACTCCCTTCAGCTTCCCCATACTGGTTACATAGGCATGGCTGAGGCCCAGTAATGAAAACAATGTATGCGTCTAAGAGGAAAAACACACACAAAAAAAATTCAGGGGCCTTGAAAACTGGTAATGTGATACCCGGTGCTAGACTTGGGATTTAGGATTTAGAAACAGGAATGCCAAAGGCCTACAAGCCTGGTTACCAAAGTGAGAAAATACTGCTTTCATTCCCTTTTTGTAGCTAGCAAATGTTAATCTCTGGTCCTTCTGTTGCCCCTTCATAGACAGCTGATAGTGTGCTGATAATGCAGAGCACATTCTCAAAATCATTTTCATCCTGGAAAGAGAGATTCATATACAACTCCCTCTGCATTTAAGGGCTTATGCAGATCCCTTTTCATTTTGATGGTGGAAATAAGACTATCATAGTAACATGCATTGCCAGAACTTTCTTAGTTTACTTGTTCCAGTACTTTCCTTGCCACCAGAAGTTTTTTGTTTTTTTTTTTTTCCTGTTCTAGAATATTTCTTGTCTAAACTTCATCTTGGTGCTGTTTATCCAATGCAGTGGCAACAAAGGAAAAGAGTTAATACCTTTCTGTTAGAAAGTATTCTGAAAAAGATAGATATTACACTGCTATCAGTCTTCTCCAGCCTACATATATGATATTATTTTACTACTCTTTAAAGATCAGGGTTTCTGAAACTTTAAGCATTTTCAGTGCTTATCTGCAAAATATTTTTTACCTTTAATTTCTTTAAGCTGAGTTATAGCTGTGGACTTACACAAAGTGATTCTTTCTGGGCTGGTATTTATCTTTTTCTTTAGCATCACATGACATGTGGAATTGATTGTAAACTAAGGAAAATGTCAGTCTTCATGCAGAAGACATTTTACCCTTACATAAAAGAAAAGCAAACTGCTTAAATATATGATCACGATGATCTGTGATATTCTTGTCAGTAATCTCATGCTTAGCTCTGACTCTGCATACCTCACATACTTACTTACTTATTCCTGTTTTTTTTTTCCTTGTGCATTTAGGTTGACTTTTATCTGTTACATCAGAGTTTCTCTGACAAAGAGAAAATTGCTCTTTTTAAAAGGATACATGAAATGTTCTTCATTGGAAATCTCTAGTATCATATCTTGTAACCTCTATAATCTCAGATACTAGTGGTTTTCAGATTCCTTCAACCAGTCTATTAGAAAACACCATCTTAAGTATATGCCAGCCTCTTCTTATTTTGCTAAAGGCTTAGATCTTACCGCTTTGATAATAGTAATTAATTTTGCGCAAGGCATATACAGACAGTTCACATTAAATAAATGATTAAAAACTTGCACTGTTTGCTTTTGCTTCAGTAGGCCAATTTTCCTTTCCATTTAATGAAACTTCAATCTTCTGTTACTCCTGATATACCTATATAGTGATTGCTTTTTCCTCAGTCATTCTATATTAATTCTGGAAGTCATGTCGTAGAATATTCCAAGTTAGAAGGTACCAACAAGGATTACTGAATCCAACTCCTTCCTCTACACGGTACCAGCCAACATTCAAACCCTATGTTTGAGAGCACTGTCCAAATGCTCCTTGAGCTCAGGCAGCTTGGGGCCTGTTCCAGAGTCCAGTCACTCTCTTGTTGAAGAAACTTTTCCTAGTATCTCATCTGAACCTCCTCTGATACAACTTCATGCTATTTCCTCGAGTCCTATCACTCACTGGTCACCAATATGATCAAGCTGCTTCTTTCCTTGTGCTTCAGATCAGTGAAGACCAACGTTATGAGGTAGACTGGTTTGAGGCAGCTTTTCTCACACAATGAGAAATACTCTGCACACTGACAGAAACACCTTGAGGAATCCAGGAGTAGTCATTCCAGTGCTGTGCATCAGTTAAGCAGTGTGTATCTCCAGGTAATGCTCCCAGTTAGCATTGCATATACTGCTTCTGTTGATGCAGTGTCTGGAAAGTCCTATGTGTGTCCAAAAGATGTTTTAACAATGGAACTTAAACTTCTTAACCTCTAGCCTTTCTTTTTCCAGGAGACTGGAAATACATACAGAAAGAAACAGAAACAAAATTACTCCTGTATTTGGACGTGAAAATTTCTGGTGTTAATTATAATTGGATGAGGACAATGTGAGCCACTTGTAGGTGAAGAAAAGGGGAAGACGTGTCATAGATGATACTTAATGATATGGTGGACAAAAACAGTATGCCTCAGAGAGATGTCTGCACCCACCTTGTGCAGAGAGGTTCTCTCCACCAGTTGGAAAGGGGAAGGGTCTATGCGGCAGCATTCAAAGCACACATCCTTTTCCAGCTCCTCCTGTTCCCAAGCATCTATCTGACAGAGGAAAGGAGAACCACTCATATTAATCAGCAGTGCTTCTGGTTACGTACCCAAACTATGTCCATTCTCCCATTAATCATTTGTCCATCCAATGTAGATGATTCACCTGCCTATACTACTATATCTCCTCCTTCAGGTTTCCTATTCTTAGAAGATATCGAGTCCCTGTGTGAAGAGAGAAATTCTAGTATCTCTGAGGTTTTCTGGGGAGGGGAAGTTTTGCTCCTTCCTGTTTAAAGAGGGAGTGAACATCTTAGCTTTCCTTCCTGAGTGCATCCTCCCCTTGACTTTACAAAATAATAGTTCCTTTGTGCAAAGAATGAAGGAACAACATGGACGCATAGCTTTAGGTGAGAAGAGACCTGCAAAGGCCTCTGATCTAACATTCTGCTCACAGCAGGACTGATTTCAAAGCTAGATGAGATTATTCAATGCCTTACTCATTGCATCTAGCAGAAAAAATCTCTTAATGGGTGAAACTTGCCTGCTCTCCAAATCTAAGAAGAAAATGGGTTTATCTATGGTTTTATGTGGCAATTCCTGTTGTTCTAAGAGTTCGGGAAGAACTGCAAATGATAAATAACGGGCAAAAGAAACACTCACTTGACTTACTTCCCTTTCAGTCTTACCTCTTCTGGTGTCATTGTCTCAATGACTTCCACTGGCTCCTGTAGAAGAAAACGCTGTTCGGTTTCACGGAGTACAGAAAGGAAAGATGTGCATAACCTCCTTACATCTTGTGGTCCCCTTTTCATTTCAGTTAATATATTACTAAGTTATTAGATTTTATTCATACTCATACATTGAGAGGTGCACTCTATACTTAATTTCCTCCCTTACAAAAAAAAAAAAGGTGCCTAAACAGGGTCATACTGCTTTAGATGCTTTCATGTGGGGCCCAATTACCATTCTAAAGTGGATGGATCTCTCATAGACTTAGTGTGATATCCACCAACCCAGTGCCCAAGGGCATCTAATGTAACACAAGACAAAAGCTTTTTTTCATTTTTAGTTAGCAAAAAATAGTGCCAAATGAACTAGACTTGCACTTTGTTTCAAACTAGTGGAAATTATGTTATTTGCTGGGAAAAAAAGATGCCCAGACTCAATCATGATGGTAGCCTTGATACCTGAGCACAAATGGCTCATGAGCAAGATGTACACTCCTTCACAGTAATCACATCCTTTCTCCTTGGAGGGAGTTCCCCACTGACACTGTCGGAGTTCATGACCATATGTATGTCCATCATTTGGCCAGATGCTGAAAGGCTCTGGGTAGTAGGCTCTATTTCCATCACATCCCTTCTCTCTCCAGGCTACTGCTAGGCTTTCTGTATCCCTAACCTGGACAGCACTCTGTGTTTCAGGTCGACGGTTGTAAGGGCACAAGAGTTGCTGGAACATTTGCCTCAAATTCCGGAAGCTGTCTGAAGAATGAGAACAGATGTGGATAAGAGACAAGAATGAATGAATGACAAAAATACAAAGCTTCATGCTTATCTTCTTGCCCGAGGCAGGCTAGAAAATAATATGAGGGACATGTTATACTGTACTTGACAGGGTTTAGCCGACCACAGTTCGGCAGTCAGTTTGTAAGATGATAGCTAGGACATGCCAGGATAGATATTTTCATGCAATATCTTTTCCTTAAGGAAAAGAAAGAAAACATTACAAAATAGCCCACACAGATGATGTTAGTAGATCAATGTCCCTGAGGAGAAAAACAGAAGCAAGACTATTAGGACAGCAAACAATATGATACAAAAAAGAAACTGCTATAAGGGTTTCTGAAATACATAAGGAGAATCTGATTTAAAGGCTGAGTATGGAAAGGAAATTTGAAAATCACTTCAAATCAAAGCATAATAATTAGCCAGAATCGACAGTTATGAGTGAGTGAGAAGTCCATGGGCTGAGCCAATAGTGTAACGGTGGGAGTGAAAATAACTGCAGAATTATTCTAGGCAGGGCAGTTAGAAATTAGCAAATGGGAAAGTATGTGGTGTGGTGCTGTAGTGAACAAGGCTGTTCAGATTGGTCAGAAACTATGGCAGCTGTGAGCCAAAGTAAAAATTATGGAAGGAAAATCATGAAGTTATCCCTCCTCCATTTCCTTTTGTGACTCCTTAATCACTCGGCACTAACTTCACTTACAGTGGCTCACACAATATCCTTGTTTTGATGTAATTATTTTTCTGATTTTGTAAGGAAAGTGAATTGTTATTCCACCATTCTACTGCCCTGGTAGCATAGCATAAAGTAGATTTTTCTGTGCTGTAAAGGTTTAGTCATAAACAAGTGGTGTTAAGGATCCAGAATGTGCAACAGGCTATATTATATTTGGGTATCTAAAAACATGAGCCAGAACCACGTCCTCTGCATTAATTCTGAAAATTTGGCTGTACCACTTGCTAACTCACTGTCTGCATATTTCAAGGCACACAAAGGAAAAAAAAAAAAGCAACCAAACAAAAAGTAACTAAGCCATCCAAATATACATGATTTAGGAATCAGAAACAAGATATAAACATAGTTCTGGGAGCAAAACTAGCGAAGGTGGAGCAGCACAAAGAGAACACAATAAATCAGTATTTGTCCTTCATATTAAATAAGCTGAAACCAAGGGATATGCATCCAAGGGAGGAGTTGTTCAGCTTTGGAAATGGCCAAGCAACTCCAAAAATAAGTACATATGTTCAGCTCTCAGACTTCTCAGAATAATTCAACAGGTGAAGGTAGCAAGTGATGGGACGTTTCACATGCAGAACCTTCAGAAAAAGTCAAAGGAAACATCTTTGCAAACCTTGGAATTGGGAATACTGACAGAGAGAGGGCTGCCTGAGTGGGCCTAATTTTGCTATGCTCTCTAGGGGATCACAAAAAGAAGATAATTTCAGGTAATTGTTGTGAGGCACATTTTTCAAAGTGCCAGCACAAGAAAAGCAGAGAAACCTGTCAGAGAACAATTCCTTCCCCATAGCTGACAAGCCAGCACCTTGCACAGACATTTACATATGGTAAGCTTTAAATCTTTCATAGTCTAACTAAGGTGTGATTGGGGCATGCCAGAAGTTACCATACCTGAGAATTGCTGTGGCTCCAAAATTTCAGGCGTTTGTTTAAGAGGATTTGTTGGGCCATTGGGCTCCTCTGGGTGACTAGGAGAGGGGCTTGGTGGCTGAGGCTGCTGTTACGGAAAGGAGAGAAAATAAGGCCCACCCCATGTCATTTTTTTCTCAGCCTTTCCAAATGTCTTACTGCTTCTTAAGCAGTCTATAATGCAGTCTTTTTTCTTCTCCCTCACCTCTGCCTTCTCATCTGTATCATCATCCTCATCCACATAAACGAAAGATTCATGCTTCAGCTTTGGCAGGGTTGCTCCTGATCCCTTGCTGTGTCCATCATATGGTGCCTCAGCCAGCTTCTGCTGCATTTGTCTGTTGAGGAACCGTCGTCGTTCTGGGCTGATGTGTCTCTGGAGGAGTGCCTGCAGATCGGATCGCTCTACTGATCCCAGAAGGATCATAGTCTCTGCATAACGGAGTAGAGAAACTATTAAGTCCCCTCATGGTTTCGAATGTCACTTGCCACACATTGCCCTTTCCTCCTTTTAAATTCTTCAAAATGCTGTAAGCAGCACTATCATAAGCTATAAAATTAGCCCTGCTAATTGCTGCTTATATTCTTTGGGGCTGGGGGAAGGTGACCATCCCTGATTTGTGCCACTCTTGAGAACAACAGAAACAGGCTCTTTGCTTAAGTAAGATCCCTCCCTGTTGTCAAAATTGCCACACATCTCTTACATACTATTTCTACTTCTCACACTCCATCTTACCTGCCTGCCAAAGCTGAAACAATCTTATTTCATACATGATCCACAGTGGAAAGTTTTTAGTATGAATCATGTTGTATATTGGATCACACTACCTTCTTCAAAGTGTGTAATTTGAGAGTTTCTTTTGACTCAGTTGAGACAGTCATCAGGAAAGACCAGTTGCTTACCTGGTGAGTCCACCAAAGGCAAAGTCTTAACAGTGGTGCTTTGGAGCAGAGTTTGCAAGTCTCGATATTTACAGTTGGAGGAGACAAATTTCACATCTTGGACCATAATATCTTCAACAAAGATGTTGTATTTGCTGTGAATTTTATGGACAAGTTGAAGAGTTAGAATGTTAAAAATGTACAGCAGGTAAGTTCCTCAGTGTGTTCTCTATAGAGTTGTTAGCTGATCTTCTCTAAGAGTAACCAAGGAGGATTTTGCAGCAGTGTCAACATAGATTTTCATTACAGTTCTATTTCACTCCTTACCTTCCACAATAAAAATACATTTCTATACATGCACATACACATTTTATAGATACATACATATGTACGTATATGATATATACATTCTACATAGAGACACATGTAGGTAAATAGCTAATTTTATATTTTTTTACGTGTAGGTAAATAGCTAATTTTATATTTTTTTAAGTGAAAGTATCCAAATGTTTCAAACATTTTTAGAGAAAAAAAATCCAAATATCCAAGTCTTCAAAACTGAAGTAAATTGATAATATTTACAGAAATTCAGTAATATTGCAGATGATTCAAATTTGCGCTTCCTGCTCATGAACCTTATTTCTATTCCACCTCTTCTTTTTTTCTTCTCTTTTTGCTTTTTCTTCTCAGCCCAGATTTATTCTGCATTTTTATTTTCTTTGTAATGCTATCTGCTTTTCATGACCTTTTCTTCTCCCATGGTCTCATTCTCCCCACCTCCATCTCTGCTTTACTGCTGTACCTTATATGATTCCAGCCCAGATCTGGCAGGTAGGGCAACTTCTTCACCTGGATGATGCTATCATAGAGGCTGGGTTGCAGACTCTGGGCCACCATGTTGGCAAGAATGACAGCTACCATCATGGGCAGGATGTGGGAAATTTGACCTGTCAGCTCAAAGCAGATCACCGCAGTGGACACAGTGTGGCTCACTGCTCCTGTCAGAGCTGCTGCACCTTTCCCAGATAGAGTGGAAAAGTTATTGGGAGAGAAGAGGAAAGACTGTCATATAGAAACAGAATATCATGTCAGCAAGGAAAGTTATGGAGATGGGACTAGGTAGAGAAAGAGGAAGACATGAGGACTCACCAATGACAGCATACCCTCCAGGTAAGATTTTGTAAACGATACCATCAAAGAGGATCCCATCTGGAAAGAGAGATGCCATGATTTCTCCAATAAGACGTCCAAATGCAGCACCTGGAAAATATCACCAGCAATTATGGAATTTAACATCTAAAGAGCATAAGGTCTATGCTGTGTAGCTATGCTGGGTAAACACTGGGGTGATTTCTAACAGAAACAAAATCAAAACTTACATAAAAATGACACCAGGACTGAACAATAGCTTTCAATTACAAAATACAGATGTTAAACTCCAAGAGAAAAAAAAAAAAGAAGGAAATACAGTTGAACCCTCATTCTTCCACTTAGATGCACCAGGCATGGAAGTATTTGTGATTCCCAGACAGGAAGAAATATCTTTTAAAAGACAGAATATTTTGTGTCATGTCAGTCCAGATCACAGTTCAGGACTGATGTGCACTCACTCTATGAATGACCAGAATACTGGAGACTTAGGCTTACAGAAAAGTTTGGATGGGAAGGGACATTTGGAAGTCTTTGGTCTGAGCCCTGTTCATAACATAGTTAATTTCAAAGTAAGATCAAGTCACCAAGGGGCTTGACTAAACCTGCTTCAAAAGTCTCCGGTGATGGAGATTCTCCACCCTCTTTCAGGGAATCTTTACCAGGGAAACAATTTTTCCCCGTGTCAATCAGAATTTCCCGTGTTGCAACATGTGCTTTTTGCTTCCTCTTTACTAGCTGTCTCCAGGAGGAATCTTTCTATCCTCCTTATACCTTGCTGCATTAGATGGTGAAGCCTTCAGTTAGCTCTCCTCTTTACCTTCTCTTCTGCAGACTGAACAAGCTCAATTTCCTCAGGTTGTCCGTGTTTGTTTTGTGCTCCCCAGCAATCTCAGTGGCCCTGTGCTAGACTCACTGCACTTTGTCACACTTCCTGTGTGGATGGACACCAAATAGTATTTGAGGATTGTTTCCAGAATGCTGACTGCTCTGAAATAACCTGTTCCTTTGCCTTGCTGGCTGGGCTTTTACTAAAACAGCTTTGTTTGATGTTAGCTTTCATTACTGCAAGGGCATACTACTGATTCAGGTTCAGTTGTTGCCGTCCAGAACCCAGAGATTGTAAGCACACTTCAACACACTTCATTTAATTTAAGGGCTGTGGATACTTAATGCTGAACTTCATGAGCATGTAAACAACTTGAAAAATAATAAATTCCCGTATGTCATCGCACTCCTGTCAAAGAAGTGGTATTGCAGGTACTAGTTTGGAGGTTGTGACTTCTCACTGGCCTTCAGGAGTGAAAGGAGCAAGCATTGCTAGCTGTAGTATGAATTTCTCTGTAAATGAAGAGTCAGAGAAATGAGAAGACCCTGACTCAGTGTGCCTTAAAACAGTTTGTCTTTTCTCCTGTAAAATGATAAAGATGTCCTCGGCATTTAGATATGAGAGCGTGGACAAAAGAGACTGGTATAAGAACTGCTGACCAAGGTTGTCATAGGCATGAAGTGATAACTAGACTCTCTATCCTCTCGAAGAAGCCTACAAGGCACGTACACACTGTCTCTTGTCCTTTCTACCTGTCAGGTCCATGTGTTGATACATAAAATACAAACTCACCTAGAACAAAAACAGGCATGAAGCCTCCACAGGGGATTGGCATCGTGGTAGCGATGACAGACATCCAGAACTAGAACAGAGGCAGAGGGTGCAGTTAGTGAGTAGCATTTCCTACAGCCCCACTCTACTGACCGACATGTAAATCCATAAGGAGATAGAATCTAAGGGATATGGCAGTTCAGCTGGGAGGTGAAGGGTCGAGGGGTTGTGAAGTGTGAAGGGGAGTTCGAGAAACTCTTGCATCATACCAACAATGAAGCAGAAGACCTTTGGGTGACTGCTATGGTGTTAGGGAAGCCAAATCACCAAGAGAAAGAACATGAGAACACCTTTGCCTTGAACTTCTGAGGGTAAGATTTCCACTTTTCTGAACAGCTTTTTTATTTTTATTATTATTAATAATAATTTTATAGAATGAGATTATCAGAATTTCATAGCCTCAAAAACAATTTACTGTAAGGGGAACTCTGGAGGTCTCTCACGCAACTTCCTGCTTCCACAAGAGTTAATTCCTAAGTTAAATTAGCTTTCTCAAGGCCTTGTCCAGGTAAATTCTGAACATCTTGACAGGTGGAGATCCCCCAGCTTTTCTGGGAAGTTTCTGGAAAGCCAAACTCAGGGGAGAATTTTTTCCTGAAGACCATCTGCTGTAAGATTCCCTTATTATAGTTTGTGTCTAGACTTTTCCAGTGTTTGACGACCCTCACAGTAAATACATTTTTCCTGATGTCCATCTGAACCTCTGTTGGTGCAGCTTTGTGCTGTTTCCTTGCGTTCTCTCACTGTTACTCAGAAGCAGAGCCCAGCACCTCCCTCTACTTCCACTCGTCAGTAAGCCGCAGAGAGCAATGAGGTTGCCTCTTGGCCTTTTCCAGATTGGGCAGCCCAAATGTACCCTCAGCCTCTCTTCACAGGGCATGCCTTTCAGACCTGCTACCAGCTTGGCTGCCCTCCCGAGTAAACATTCAAGTATCTTAATATCCTTTTCATATTGTGGGGCCCAGAACTATGCACAGTATTCAAGATGGGGCCAAAACAATGTTAAATAGAGTGGGATAATGAACTGTCTTGACCAGCTGACTATGCTATGTTTAATGCACCCCAGAATGTGATTTGCCCTCTTGGCTGCTGAGTAGTGCTGAGGCCAATCCAAATACTGACTTAGTCCAGTCTTCTGGAGGCAACAGTCTAATCTTACAAACATCTTGAATGCCAGTAAGTTTGACTTTTCTTAGGGAAAAGGCCAGGAAATTTCCATAACTGAAGAATCCACTAAAAAATGTTGCTATTTCAAGAGCTTGTGCAAAGAAATGTACTGTCAATTCCCTTGCAGCAGTTTCTTCTGTAGGAGAAAGGCAAGAACAGTCCAGTACATGAAAAGCAATACTTCCAGGTTTCTCCTAAAGAGCTAGAAGCCTTGTTTTCCTCAGAATAGTCAAATCATTCCTGTTCAAGGTTCACCCTTGATGAGGTGATGGCTATGCAGACAATGCAGTAGCTGTGGACAGATGAGGTATTAATCTCTAGACAGCCAATTTGAAGAAATCCACCTAAGACAGATTTTCTGCAGGTATTCTCATAGGCTGGTTGGCATCAAAGGAAAAAGAAACTAGTATACCATCTATCATGTCACAAAGCCTTCCACAAAGGTGGCAAAGAACCAGCATAACAGCTATCTCAGCTCATGGCAGAGCAATACACAGGGAGGATAGTTTGGACCATCAGCTCGATACTAGCTGTTGTTCTTCACATATGCCATTTGAATACTTCAATGAAGAGGTTCCTGGATGGCTACAGAAGCCACCAAACTGCATAGGAAGAATACTGCCACCTAAATTTTATCTTGCCAAACTCAGACCAAATACAACTAAGAATCAGAAGTATAACGCATTGGCCAAGTCTTTTTCTAGAGTCAAAGCTGCGGTTACTTTTTAATGTGTGTATCCCAACTGTGAATGTATCAAAAATGAACTACCTGGAGCAGTTATGTAGTGATTTGAGAAAACTCTAAGCCAGGCACCTCCAACCCAGGGCCAATGGCCTACACATGGCTCCTTGTCCTGTGCCATCATGGCAGTGGCTCTTCTCTTCTAAGCAGCCTGGCCCAGGCCCAGTTGTGCACTGCTGCTCAACAGTAACCAAACATTGGTGTGTGACTGGGACTGTCAGGGCTGAAACTAGGACATGGGGAGGGTGCAATGCAGTGCCAACTGAATTTATGGCAAATAATTTTATGCATTTGATACATTGGTTGAACAGTCCTGTGAACAGCAAAAAAAATGCAGACTTGCTTTCCATTTTGACATTGGAATTTGAGAATAGTTTTCAAGGTTGCAGAAAAAAAACAAACACATTTTTCTCGGTATTATTTTGACTCAGTTTTCGGTTGATCCCAATACATTACCAGGAAATTTTCAAATGTAATGTATAGAGTTGTAATCAGATACTCAACTCAAAAATTTGGTCACATCTCCCTACTAGACGTGTCTCTCATTTCACAGTCATGTCTTGCTCATGTCATCACTTTCTGGGAGCACATACAGTTGTGAACAACTCTTTTCAAGGATGAAGTACAGGAGGAGTAAAATTTCATGTTTGATTAACACCTTCAGAACTCAGTAAGAACTGCAACCAGTTCCATCAAACAAGACTGATGCATTAGTTTCACAAAACAAAGGTCAAATATTCCACTAGTTTCATGGTTTTACTACTCTCGTCTTTCTATGTCGTAATTAAAAATAAAATAAGTTTTGTTAGTTACATACATTAATTATATTATATATTTTGTGTGCTACCCAAAATGACTCCTCTTCACTCAGTACAGCCCAGGTAAGCCAAAAAGTTGGACACTCATTCCCTAAGCTAGTGGGACAAGGCCAATGAATTCAGTTTTTGAGAATACAAGTCTTGAAGAAGAACAGATGGGGCTCAAGAAAGATGTATTGTGCAGTCCATCCCTTCTTTTATTCAGAGAGACCCTATCTGCTTGGTACACTGTAATTAGAATTACTACAGAACGATAACCTTCAGATGCCTGTCAGAAATTTGATAAAATTTTTGTTTTTTTATGTTATTTTTATGTTTTTTATGTTTTTTTTTTTTTAATGTTAGATGGAGTCAGCTATGTCAATCATTAATGCCTATTTTTGATCTATTGAAATGTTCAACTTACATTTTAAGGTGGCTTCAGCTCTTCTTGTTCTTAAGAAAAAATAAGCATTTCTGCAATTTTTACACTCCTCGCCTCCCAGAAACCTTTCTTGGTAATTGTATTTTGAACATTATCATGTCTACTTCTTCCAGATATCAGGTAAATAGCATCAGACTTTGTTTAGGCCAAATATAAATTATCTGAGAGCTTTATACTCAATTACTTATGTTCTCAGGCCTTGAGAGACTTGTTCTGATGTAGTCTTTACTACCAGCCACTAAACTGTGGCTCCTGAAAGTCATTCAGCAGGATGCATAATGAAGATTAACTACCGAACACTGAAGGAATAAATGTATTAAGGCCAGGAAATTATTCCCTAATAAAATTGCTAATCTTGTATTCAATATAGGCAAAAATTGCATCAAAAGATATAAGACTCCATTCCTGTAGTAGCGTTTTATTCAATACCTAGCAACTTGTCTTAGGCAGATACATTTTTAATGAAGGATCCACTCTGAGTGGAAAAGGGTTAGAGTGAGCTGAACTTCGTACCTTCATGAGAAAGAAAAGTAGGATGATGATGAAGACACTGACTTTGGGGTGGATCCAGGCAGCGGACTTCCCTAGGATCTGAGTGTCTCCTGTATATTTTGCCCACGTGTAGTTATCAAAGAGGGAGCTGATGGCTTCCCGTGGCATCAACTATAAAGCAAAACAAACAACAAACAGGGATTAAGCATGAAATTAGACAGATTAAATATTCTACCTCTGTTCCGAGGAAGTCAGGGAGAATTTTACTTAAACAGCTCATGATTATGAGACTTAATTCACATTTTGATCTTCAGGAAGAGACGTGTGATTTTACCTGAACTGGTGAAAGGACAATTACTTTTACACATCTTCCTAAATTACTTGCTTAGAAAAGTGGAGCTTTTTCAAGTTTTATGTGAAAGTGATATCAGAGATCAAGTCTCACAGTATAGTCCTTCAGATCAAACACTTCCCAAAACTTTCTTCTCCTTCCCAAGACCGAGGTTATTTGGGAACAGGAGAAGGGGAGATCGATCCATAGAATTAGAAATAATTCAAAATGCACATCCCACTCTCACCTCTCCTGCCATGAACTGCCCAAACCCTGGAGGGAAGGTCACAGATGCTATAAAGAAGGTTATGAACCCAGGGTATATGAGGAAGCTGAAAAGAAAGAAAAGTCTGTTAAAATATAACCTCATATTCTTGTAGCAATATCACGTCAGGAATATAAATGCTATTTCTGTGAAAGTTCTCTGCTGCATCTGTATCCATGCTTTGGAGTTGTGTAACTGACTATTTAATGCCCTGCTCCACTGACCATCATGATTCATAGAAAGTTTAGCAGGCAACAAAACCAGTTTTTCCATCAGAATGAATATAATGGGGACGGATGTATGAAATGCACAGTCTCGACTACACAGAGGCGATGTATATTTAGAAGTGTGAGGTGACCCACTGTCAAAAGCCAGCCTCTCCTCCAGTTGTCATGATTATTTTTATCTTGCTCTTCATCCTCCATGCAATTTATCTTGTCCTAGGGTGGTTCTCCTTCCTGCCATACATTTCCACATGCATCCTTAGTTGTATTAGTACTTCAGCCTTATTTTCCATTGAATTCCTGTCCACCACATTTTTGGGGGGGAAGTTGTTAGTAAAACCTTTATTGCTAAGTCTTACTTTATCTTGTATTTCTCTTCCATATTGCAATTCACACCTTTGGATTACTATCAGTTTCAGCTTTTGGTTCTTGAATATACAGCAATTTCAATACTGTAGTACATTCTTTACATGTTTGTCTCTGTTTTGATTTTAAAAAATAATTTAGAGGTTAAAGATGCAGTTATATTTCAGTTGTTTTCTGTTTCTTACAATATAAGCATTTGTTTCTTTTATAGATTCTAAGAAAGAAGAATCCGGTACTTCTCCAGAAGTATGATCAGTGATTTTCTAATTAAGAACATTCCCTGCCCAGTCAATAATTTCCTTTCTCCTCTTAATAAATATTACAGAATTCCTTCTGAATGAAGATGCCATTTGAAAATATTGGAGCCAGTCTAGAAAAAAATCCATCTCAGAATATATTACATTGATACTTGCAGATATCTTTCTCTGACATAAATTGTTTTTCCCATTTTTACAATTTTATAATTGAAATAGTTCTACTAGCTTCTAGAAAGTGTTTGTTGCTATCCATTGTCAGTAGGGTATCAGAACCTAGTTGCTAAGGAGAAAATATTCAAAGACACTCACTACTTGGTGAGAAACTGGCTTAGAGCTGTAAGACGCCGGATACACAGGACCACTTGGCGATTGAGATAAACAAAAAATGCTCCAAGGAATCCTGAACATATCCTAAAATAGTGGAAATGAAATAAAGTCATATGAAGCCATTGAAAACATGCAAACCACCAACCAAACCCTGAACATTTTTAATCATCATAGATATTATGATGTCTTTTAACTCAACAACATGCAGCAACTCAACTGAAGACATTGACTCCTTGATGAAAAGGGTGTGATGGTTTTGGACCTCTTTGTCACACACTGCTGTTTTACTCTTAAATTTTCTCTTGCTTATAGATGAAAATTTAATGACAGGATGTGATGTCCAATTCCAAAATGCAGTACGATTGCACCTTATCTCTTGCTGGTTCCCTCCTCTTTTCTGTGCCCTGACCTACAAAGACTTTCAAAGATGCCTTGCTCAGATACACATGTGCGCAGATAAGTATGCTTACATGCAGTGTATCAGTGAAGAAATGAACCGTGAGTGTAGGCAATACAGATACA
Source organism: Perdix hodgsoniae (assembly GCA_035772895.1). Lineage (NCBI taxonomy): Eukaryota > Metazoa > Chordata > Aves > Galliformes > Phasianidae > Perdix > Perdix hodgsoniae. The sequence continues at coordinate 2,236,773 of JAPSGF010000091.1, forward strand.
GTATGATAATAGCTTTATCTCATCTACAGTTGATTGAATATAGGGTTTGTAAGTAGCTCCACTTAGAATTGATGCACTGAAAACTAATTAGAGCTTGTATTTCTCTGACAGTCTCTAATTTTAACTCTTCAAATATTTGGGTGATGGGAGCAGTATTGGGTTCTATAAAAATAGGACTGGCAGACCTCAGTGTGGTCTGGAGAAGAGCAATTTGTCAAAAATAAGTATTGCCAGAATTTAGACATTATGTTGGAACAGGAAATAGTAAGAAGTAGGGGGTTTAACTCTGAGCCAGCAAAATTATATACCTATATAAAATATTAAATGTACCAAACTTGGTGAGATAGTGTCCAAAGCTGTGACACCTCCATATTCCAGAGAAACAGGGCAGATGAATGCACTGACCAGAGTATGAGCTCCCCAGCCCTCTTGAAAGACAAACCTAAGACAATACATCTCAAGAGCATGCATACCAACGCACATAGTCTGGGCAACAGGAGCAACTGGTGCTCTATGTCTGTTCTCCAATCTGAGAACTATGATGGTATAGGAATCACAGAAACTTGGTGGGAAAAATATGACTGGAAGACCACAGTGCATGCACACAGTCTTTTGCAAAGACAGGAAAGAAGGATAAGAGGGAGTTGCACTTTGTGTGAAAGAAATGTGAGTGTGTGGTAGGTAAGCTTTGGAGACCATGAAAGTTCTAATGAATGCCTTTATATCATGATTTAGAGGGATGGTCACCAAGGTCGGTTTTACACTAGGTATCTGTTACTGCCCTCCCAGTCGGGATTATAGGATCAAAATGATTTGGGCTGGAAGAGACTTGAAGATCATCTAGATTCAACCCTCATGACATGGGCAGGGACACTAGATGGGGTTGCTCAGGGCCCCATCTATCCCGATTCTGAACACATCCAGGGATGGGAGTTCTCTGGACAACCTGTTTCAGTATGTCATCATCCTTATAGTAAACAATTCCTTCCTTATATATCATCTAAATCTATTCTCTTTTAATTTAAAACCATTATTAGCCTTTGTTCTATCAGTACATTTCTTAATAAAAAGTCCAATTCAACTTTCTTGTAGGCTTCCTTTAGGTACTGAACAGCCACTTTAATATCTTGAGCCTTCTCTTCTCAAGACTGAAGAACCCCAGCTCTTAACCTCACTTCATAGGATGTGTTCTAGTCCTCTGATCTCTTTGTGGTTCTCCTCTGGATTTACTTTAACTGGTCTGTTTTTCTTATGCTGAGAGCCTCAGAGATGAAAGTGGTACTCCAGGTAGGATCTCATGAAACTGGAGTGAAGGTGCAGAATCACCAGCCTTGCCTTGCTGGTCATGCTTCTTTTGATGCAGCCCAGGATACAGTTGTTTTTCTGGGCTGCAGTCTCATACTGCCATCTCATGCTGAGTTTTTCCATCAACATTCCGAAATCCTTCTCCTCAGGGTAGAACATGGTAGTTAAGAATTTGTCTAGATGGTCACATTGTGGTTAATGGCTGGATGTCCAGGTGAAGACCACTGACAAGTGGCATTCCTAAGGGACTGGCATTACGACCATCACTACTTAATATCTTTGTCAGCAATGTGCATAGTGGAATTAAGTACATGCTCAGCATGTTTGCCAGCAGCACCAAGAAGCTATGTGATATGATCAACCCGCTGGAAGAAGGGCATGCCATCTAGAGGGGAACTGAGTCAACATGAGATGGTAATATGTGACTGCAGCCCAGAAAGGCAACTATATCCTGGGCCCCCTTATAAAGCCTATTTTGATTATAGTACAGTCCCTCCCAATTATGTTATCCTATGCCTGTTCTTCAGTAGCCTTGTCAGTGCCTCACAGGGCTTCTGGTTACTTTCTACATACCCTTTCCTTCCTAACTTAAAGCCCTCCTTATGAAGAGAGCCACTCTATTGACAAAAAAGTCTTCATCTATCTTAGAAAGGAGCATACCATCTCTCCCAAGCAGATGATAATCTTCTAATAGAAAAATTACCCGTTGTATTACCACTGCTGAAGGAAGAATCCTAGCACACAATCAAAATGTCTAAAAGAGCAGTTATTCTGTTTTACAAAAGAATTACCAACAGAACTTACTTGATATCTTTTGTAGAGCAAGAAGCCAAGTTCCTGGTAACTTACCCTATTACAGCAAATGCTGGCAGCTCTTGCAGATCAAAGGGGAAATCCATACGAAAGTTAGTTCTGAATAGTGCTGTGATGGTAACTGTGAGAGAAGAAAGAGGTAGAAAAGGGAATAATGAGGTAAGAAGTTAAATGCCATAAAAGCTGGAAGCAGAGACAAGGGAAATAGTTATATATGTACCGTTGTATGGTTTCATATTATGTACAATATTACAGATATGCAGACAGCTTCAATTTTTGTAATCTCAATTTGTAAATACTTGCAAACCTACCACTACTGATGATATAGGTTTGTTTTCAGACTATATACATATATTTTCACCTATAATCCCAGATTTGTACATACTTTTTCCTTTTCTTCTACCATCCATTGTCCAGTATTACACTGCATTATTGTAATGCTTTCCATGCAATCCATGTCATCCCCAAGCCTGCTTGGAACTCTGATAATTTTATCTCAAAGCTTTTGTACAGTAAGATGACAAGTGCTTACCTAAGCAGAAGAGTTAGCTGATGTACTCTATATGAGTTTCCAATAGTTTAGATGTTCCACATAAACATTACAGGTAGATATGAATAGTGTGCATTAAGGAAAGCAGTTCCATCTACTTTCAAGTACATTAACTACCTCACAAGAAAGCATGGTTACTGAGTGATAATAGTACCCACACAGGAAGCTAGTGCAAAGACATTATTTTACCTACTAAGTGCATAACTGCTGAGAGCAGACAAGACTAGAGATTGTGAAGATATCAGAGAGAGATCTGAGAAAAACTGCTGCATGAACAATGACTGAAAAGACTTGCAACTGTTGCAACAGAAGGAAATAAGAAAGAGAAGACATGAAAGGTAAGTTACAGCAGGCATGATGAAAGACTATAAAATAATGAATTACTGGTCTGAACAGAAGTTTCCGATTCTCTAACAAGGGATTTTGGCAACACAAGCAGAGCAAATTCAGAATTACGAACAAAAAACCCAAGATTTTTCATAGACAATTGGATCATGGAACATTTTAGTCCAGACAGTCACTGAAGCAGAATGTAGTGAGCCATTCACACTGGTATTAAAGCTGCCAGGATGATTTTGAAGAAGGGCAGGTTAGATAAGATGTTTCAGGATTAAGCTAATTTCAAATGATTTGAAAGATCAGCAGGGGCCTACAGTAGATGAAGTGAAGGATTGGGGATTATCTCCTGTCATTTGCCGCCTTCTATTTTCCTCTGGAAAGAAGAGAGGTAAGTGTTTTTTGTGACAGATCTGATGGTTGAATAACCCATAATACGAGGCAGCGTTTTGCAGGCAAAGATGTAGGTCCTTTTTACATTCAGAGTATAAATTGCCATCACTTTCTACATTCAAAAAGAATATTCAAGGCAAATAACGCTCTAGCACAATAAAATCCAACACTGTGATGTCAAGAGAGAGTAAATTATAGCAATTTTAGAATGGAAAGAGCCCACATGGAACTCAAATCAGTAAAATAAATAAAACTGTAAGAATGAAAGACAGAGGCATTATAAGCAAGAAGTTTACATATGAATGGCAACCTTCTGTATCAACTGGAACCTCATTCCAGCAGTATCTGAATTGATTTCTTGAACACACTTGGTCTGGCTATTTCTGTCTGCACATGTTTCAGTTGAAACAGGTTTTTTTGTTGTTGTTGTTTCTGTTTTCTTCTTCTATCAGAGCTACAGTTAGAGCTAGCACAGTTGGAGCTTTCAGTCCTTGCGACCTTCAGTCAAACCACACCTGTTTTGAAGCTTCCTAATCATTTCATCACCTCAGTTTTCTAGACTACTGTTTGTTTTGTGTGCATCTAGTTGTGTGATGATCAAACCAGGCTGTGGTGTTTCCAGTGAACTGCATGCATTGCAATATGTATTACCCAGTTTGGTGGGATATGTTTATATTTGCAGTCATGACGTTATACTGACTAAAGGCAAAAATCCCACCTCGGGACCCTTCTTACTTGATTGGTAATCATGCACAGGCTTTTTTCATTCATATTCCGAACACACTGGGATAAGTTGTGTTATACATTTAGTGATATAAGATGCTTCCTTTTCTCTTTTCTTCTCTACTGTTAGATGTCCAATGTTCCAATGTCATGGTAGAAGTCTCAAACATCCTGAAAGTTGAGGGCTTTGAGAAAGATGGAAAATAAAAAGGACAACATTTGTAGAAAGACAACATGAATGATTTTAGCTTACCTGCATCCTTGTTCCACACAGCAAGGACTCGGAAAATGAAGGCACTAAAGGTAGCTGCAAAGAAACCTCTCCAATAATTACGCACAGCAAAGTAAGTGGAAGTGACTTCAATGCTGAAAAGGACCCCTAGAAAGAGTTAGAAAGGAGTAAAGTTAAAATCAGAAGTGCAATGACAGAAGGACAAGAATAGTCTTCTAAAGCAGTGATCTCAAAACTTCTTTAATTGTGTACCCCTATTGGTAAAATATTTTTGATTGTGTATATTTGTTTGTAAATTGTATATGTGCAATACTGTATTAGTATACTGGTTATATTATAAAGCACAGACAAAAATAAAAATGAAAAACAATAAGATGATAACACAAGGAATATTTAAAGATTCATTTTACTAATTAATTGTACAAAAAATTACTGTTCTCACTAAAAATATTACTATTAATATTTGTTCTTGTTTTTGAAAATCATGGTTTAACACTTAGTTATGCGGCTTACAATTGTAAGTTCAGCTTATATCCATGCTTAGTTTTAATGGCTATCAGAGTTGAAAAAGAGCTCTCAGAAAGACTGAAATGGGAGAAGCATAACTTTGGCTGCACTTACTAAATAAAAAAGTATCAAAATACATATATATATATAATATGATATTTTTATATCTTTAACAAGTTCTTCTGGAAGGTTTTTCAGTGGATTAGAAAACTCTTACTTCCAAGTTTTTCACAGATGAGAGAGGTTTTATAAAGGACACACATTGTTTTCAGCAAGAAAATCACGAAATCTCCACAGCACAACATCCCTCTGAAAAAAGCATGTACTTTCTCACTCAGTGTTAAAATGGCGCTTTCACCTTGGAGGGACAGATTACGTGCTTCTATTTTTTAAGAGTATTTGCTGGGTAGCATGTTGCTGCCAGCCACTTGTCATGACAGAAAAGATCAGGAAATTCAGAACACCTTTTTTGTAAGAGAAAAATACTCAGCTCATCTTTAAATTTGACAACTCTTTTAAGTCCTTTGCCATGAGATAACCTCTGAACTGCTGTGTGGTACAGAAGATTTTCATAGTCATTCCCCACCTCATTACAGATTATTATAAATATTCTACTGTCTTAAGATCTTGTTTTTATGAAATTAACCACACGGAATCACAGAATCAGTGTTATCCTGTTGCACTTTGTGCACTTCTGGCTCTCACTTTTTGCTGCAATATCTTGCTTCTGAGCCACGCAGCCAATGATTTTCATGTGCTATTGCTGCCTCTGCTGTAAACATACACCGGAATCCTTTTCCAGGCAATGACGCTGCACCATCAGTTACAATTGCACCCCTTTTCAATAAAACATCGCTCTTATAAAAGAAGTCATTTACTGTTGAGAATATATATTTTCTGGTAGGTCTTTCCTTCACGTATTTCACTACTGAAACAATCTAGCAAATACCAGAAGACATGATAGAAATGTCTGCACTTTTATCCACTCAGCTGGGTAGGCTGAAATACTTTGCAATACACTGAAAGCAGATGAACAAGTGAGGGCATTACTGTCAACTGTCTGTGTGATGGGACAACCAACCTTCATCCAGGACACCTCACAAACTGCACGTGACATGTGGCCATCTGAAGTATGGACCGAGTGAAGCCACCAGTGTCAGTATGTACACTGAATGCTGGCAAACCTTACTTTCTTTCTTATTTATATATAGAAAATAAATATAAGTAGACAGTCCAGCATTTTCTTCCCACAGTGTAGTGGATTGTTTTGCAGATCCTCCTGAGATGTGCACAGCCTCAGTTTGAAAACGACTGTTCAGAAGAGCCATCACTTCATGCCCTTGTGATGACAGATGTAAAACAAAGGCTGTGTAAGATTAGTTAGGGGGATTGGTGGCACTAAAGGCAAGCTTCTTGTTTTAAGCATATGACAGATCAAATATAGGGTGCAGGAAATGGGGAAATGAGAAGTGGACTAGGCAGGAGATGATTTAGGTACCTGAGAAAAAGGAAACAGAACAGCCACTTGCCTCCAAGTGGTGTCCCAAAGCAGCAGCCAACACCCACAGCACAACCCACAGTCAGGACATCCGTGTAATAGTATGGCTGCTACTGGTAGAAGAGACAGAGAGAGAGAAACAGAAACAAAGTAAAAAAGCAGTGAGTGACAGAATTAGCAGGTATGGCCACATACTGTCACCAAGCTCTGTCACTAATCTTATATCATCTACATTCTGGAGGGCTGCAAAATACTCAAAGACAGATTTTATGTGGTACAGGACAAGAATATTCTTGGAGTCACATATTCAAGACATGAAGAGAAGGCAGCATCTCATCTTTCACTGAAACACGCACATTTCTGTCACTTCAGAAAGAATATTTCATGAGAGATTCTTCAGAGCGTGGAGCATGCATGTGTGTGTTTCATTCTCTCTTTTACTTTGGTAGGGAATTTCAGGTTGCACATGCACCAGAGTGTTTCAGGAGAGAAACACTCTCTGAGTTTGCATACAAAAAGCACAGGTACATCCAGAACAGGGTATGGACAGTGGCTGGAGAGTGAGTAGGTAACAGATCACCTATTAAAGATCATGTTCTCCTGGTTAAATCATGAAAGTTGCAAGTTTATAAGCAATTGCTGAGCCAGTTTTGAAGAACATGGGGAGAGAGAGGGTCTTCTTTCACTGTTTAAGACTTGGAAGAGCAGTTGAAGGCCCTGACGTGCCTGAGAGTGACGTTGACCCTTTGGGGAGCAGATGGGTTTTGTTTCACGTTAACTAAATTCTAGGTAATGTCTAATATAAAGAACAACATGTTTTAACACCTGTGTATTTAGTACTTTCTGCTATTATGTATTCCTGAAGCAGTTCGTTATGACTTCCATGAGAGCTGAGTTTTGAGAAAGGGTATATGTGGACATTCTAAGCAGCCAGGGAGAATTCTAAGGGCAAAGGAAATGAATTCCTACTTACCTGAGAAAGTATTTGATAGAGCCTCAAAGAAGAGGTTTGTCAAGGCTATGGCTGCACGGCCCAATGAAAAAGAGCCATAGATTATTCTCTGACCCATAAGAGTCTTTCCACATACACAGATTTGCCTTAGGTTACCCTTGAGCCCTATTAATGCTTCTATGGACTTAATCATCATCATGTCCAGAATGGGAATGAGTTTCAGTTCAGTGTCTGGGACAGTGTGTGGGTTGTGATGTAGCCCATCAGGACAGCTCCTAATGAAGGGTACATATTACATGATCTGCAGTATAGCAAGAGGTAAGTAGAGCTGTTTGAAAGTGCAAAAAGCCTGATGAAACAGTGAAGAACAGTAAAAGACAGCAAGAATCAAGCACGACATGGTATTACTCATTCCACCCACAGAGAACAGTTCATGGCATATGGCATCCCCCAGAGTGTATGAGAGTGCCAATGCTATTTAACTTAGGAGTAGCCAGAGAGGCTAAAACAGGCAGACAAAGAAAGAGTACCAGAGTGCACTCAGAAAAAGCAGAGCTTGGCATCTTTTGCTTGTAAAAGGTCAAATTGGTTTTCCAAACCCATTTTGAGGGATCCTCACTAAATACTCAGGGTGTTTACCAGCAACAGCCTCAAAAAAGTTGCAAATTATACCCTGGACTTAAGTCCAGGGAATGGAATTCTACAATTTAGTGCGATTCTGTAAGAGGAAATCAACTAGGGCTGTAAAAATCATAACTTTCAATTCATTCTTACACTACAATGCTGTCACAGCCTCACAGCAAGTTTTTTTCCTGGAAGATATCCCTTTTCCAGCCCTGCTCAGAGTTGTACTACCTTCAAGGCTCAGGCAGGGTGCTCAGGACCTTGTCCAAGTGAGTCTTGAACATTTCTAAGGGTGGGGATTCTCGAGGTCCTCTGAGCATCAAGTACTGAACCACTGTTGGGTGAGGGGAGCAACTTCCTTACACAAAATTACAATTTCCCTTGTCAGAAGTTCTGTCCTTGCCTCTTCCACTGTGCCCCTCTGAAAACAGCCTGACTTTATCTCCTCCAAAACCCCCCTAGGTGGCTGATGGCACCAGCTAGATGTCACTCGTTAGCTTTTTCTCCTTTACACTAAGCAAGCTCAAATCCCTCAACCTCTCCTCATACATCATCATTCCAGCCTCCCAACCATCTTGGCCCTGCAACACCTTTCTTACGTGGGGAATGCAAAATTTTACACACTGGTATTTCTGCTCTCCAGTCCAATACTGAAGGCATAAATATAGTAGATTCTTTGTTCATCACTCCTGGTCATTCTTGTCATCCCCTGCCATTAGATGATGACATTTATGTTTATATATAATTACTTTTTTTACTTCTGTTCTCTATATTTATTGATTTGCTGGACAGACCTTAGGACTCCCAGAGTGAGAGAACAATGAACAATTTTCATGGTAAGAAGAGACTGAGCAAGATACACTGTTACAGAAGTTAAAGCTGTCGTTTTAGAATTTTGCACTCAAAAGCTGTCACCTTTCCTTTGGCTTTTCCAGGATTATCCTTTCCCTTTCTTTCAATGCCACTAGCTACATAATTAAAGAAAGAACTCGTGATGCTAAAGAAGTGGAGAGACATCTCTGGAGAATCTGCTTGAGAGCAGGAGATGTCACAGCAAGAGGTGGAGTTTTACATTAAAAGTCACAGACAGGAAGTCACTTGCCTCCAAGAAGAGCCCCGAAGCAACATCCAACTCCAACTGAGCAAGCCACCACCAGGAGGTTGAGCTGCCTGTACACATTCTGGAACAGAGAGGGCAGCCAGAGAAAGGCATGCTGTGGTTAGAGGGAGCAAAGCCAAAGTGTTAGCTTCCAGAAGAACAAAACAAAGCAACAGCCAATTGCAGATTCAGCCACTGCTATTACAAATAACAGGCTCTACACACTTCAGCGCAGTTTTTAGTACACTCGGCCTACAGTAGTGAGATTTGATCCTTATGCATACGCAGGATCAAGTGAAACAGAACCTCCTATTGTTGTACTACAAAGCCAATTACTGTGAGGAGTTTGTAAAGCAGTTCCTACACATAGCTAAATATGCAGTTAATAGTGGTTGTTTGGTGTTTTTTTTCCCAAACACAAGTTGTCAATACATCAGTCAGCCGGCAGAGGCCGTTTTGCAACAGCAAAAGCCCGGAGGCAGTGTCAGTGGCTATAATTAGTAATGCTCTGTATCCTACCTTAAAGACAAAGTGATCTTTAACCATAGCTATTTAAGTTTTTTTTTTTTTCCTTTTCTTTTTTTTCCTCACAGAGAGTGATCACAGTGCAAAGGAACTGGCACTGTGAGACAGAAAACTTGTGAAATGCATGTTCTTAACCAGCATCTGTGTCAACACACAATTGATCCTGCACAGTTATTTAGTTGTACCTCTGGCATTCTACTACAATTTTTTTTGGCTGCTATCTTTCTGCTTTAGAGAAGCATAGTGAACTTCAATCTATATGTTCCCTACTGTGCGCAGTAGCCTATCAATGTGTCTTGAGTTCAGCCCATGGAAGAACTGAATGCCAGAGACGTGCCTTACCTCGTATACACCACAGAAAATTGACATAAACTTGCTGAGTACTGCTGCACAGATACTGGCAATATGCACAAAAGGGCCCTGCAAGAAAAGAGGAGAAGACAAATTAGAAAGAGCTTTTTCTTTTTTTGTTTTTCTACAAAGGCGGCTCCAAAAGTAATTCCTCGGTGTGGCAGTAGAGGTTGAACCCTTCCAGCTGAGTGGGGAGGAACCTAATGAGATTCAACCAGGACAAGTGCAGAGTGCTACACCTGGGGAAAAATAACTGCATTCATCAGTACAGGTTAAGGTCTGACCTACTGTTGAGGAGCTCTGCAGAGAAGGACCTGGGTGTCCTAGTAAACAAGGTTGGCCATGAACCAGCCTTGTACCATTGTGGCCAAGAAGGCCAATGGTGTCCTGGGGTGTATTAAGAGCATGGCCAGCAGGTTGAGGGAGATGATCCTCCCTGTCTACTCTGCCCTGGTGAAGCCACATCTGGAATTCACTGTCCAGTTCTGGTCTCCACAGTTCGAGGTCAGGGAACTTCTAGAGAGATTCCAGTGGAGGGCCATAAAGATTATTAGGGGCCTGGAGCATCTCCCTTACGAAAAAAGGCTGAGACCTAGGACTGTTCAACTTGGAGAAGACTGAACGAAGTCTTATCATCAACACCAATATCTAATGAATGCAAGTCAGGTGGATATGGCTGGGCACTTTTTAGCTGTGCTCAGTAACAGAACAAGGGACACCGGGCACAAACTGGAACACAAGAAGTTCCATATGAACATGGGGAAAAGCACGTTTACTTGAGAGTTACAGAGCACTGGAACAAGTTGCCCAGAGATACTGTGGAGCTGCCTTCTCTGGAGATATTAAAAACTTATCTGGTTAGTTTTCTGTGTAACCTATGTAGAGAACTTGCTTTAGCAAGGGGTTTGGACTAGATGATCTCCAAAAGACCCTTACAACTCCTATGATTCTGTGATTCTTTGATTCTCACCAATATTCTATTAAATTTTGTTGCCATATGACAGAGGGGCAGTCTGACAAAATGGCTTCTGACATGGAAACATATATGAAGCCCAAGTGTGGAACTGAATTCCTCCATGAGGAAAAAATGGCACCCATTGACATTCATTGATGTGTGCTGAATGTTGATGGAAACCAAGCATGGGATGTGAGCACAGTGAAGCTGTGGGTAGTGCGTTTCAGCAGAGGAGACTGTGACATGCAAGACAAGCCACGTTCTGGATGTCTTTGCAGATTTTTTATTTTTTTTATTTTTTTAAACAAGCATGGCATGCAGGCTCTTGTTCATTGCTGTTGAAAATGCATAGCTAACAGTGATGATTACATTGAAAACTAGCATTCTGTAGCTGAGAATTTGCTCTGTCAAATAGTGTTATTGTGCTCTTTGTAGCTGCTTTTGTTTCCATAGAAATTAATAGGAGGCGTTACTTTCAGAGCTACCTACGTATATGAAGCTCTTCAAAGTTGAAGGAAATGGTTAGTGGAAGATAAGTGCTGCTGGGAAAAACAGAGCTTTGACAAGAGGAATGGGGTCAAGGAAAAGGAAACACTTAAAGACTCTTGCATAGACAACTCCTTCCTAGACCCTGGCTACTATTGCACATGAACATAGCAATATTTACCTCTTTCCCTACAGGCATGCCACTTCCAAGCCCTGCTGTGAGGCCCACAACTTTGGCCACAAATGCTTGGAGAGTGAGATATTCCTTGAGGACCACTCCCCTCATAATTGTCTTGAGCTCTGGGATCCCAGACCCTGAAAACAATAACAGAGCAGAGGATATAGAAAACCCAAAGGCAAGAGGAATAAGAAAAAAGAGACAGACAGAAACAGATCTTGCCATGCCTTCTACCCTCACCAACAGCCTGTGGAGAGACGAGGTGGCAGAAGATGGCTGCAAACAGTATGAGAGCAAGTGGGTATGCTACCCACACCAGATACTGTAAAGGAATATTCGGGTGCAGCTCTCTGTACATCCACTTGTAGGCTGTAAACAAACACAGAAGTTGTCAGTAACCACAGATGCTCCAATCAGTTTGGCAAACTTTAAAGAATCACAAACAAAAGCCCACACCTGCTAAACTTGCCCATACTGAATCTCCCTGAGAGACGCTATCTAGAAGTCCTAATTTTCAAAGACAAACAGAGTAAAACCTTGTTTCATTTAAAGTACAAAATCTCAAATAATATATGCATGCTGCAGGAATGGATACAAGTGATTCTCTGCTGAATTAGACATTATTATACCTGTGCTGTAATGTGTCATTGGAAGAGCTGTATTACTTTCACTTGCAAGAGTGAATTTCTGTGCAGGATCTTTGCATTTAGCAGCTGGAAGGTGCTGTATGGGCCCTGAAGGACAGTGAAGTTAGTGTCCTCTCCTCCATTTCAACCACATGAAAAACTATTCCTTCAGAAAAACTACCTCAGAAGTCCTGCTTACGATTTGACTTCTAGAATGGCAGCATGAAGGGAGCGGTGCCAGCTGTTACAACATGTGCCTCGTGCACTCAAACTCAGAGGGTGTTTCTTTTTTGAGACATTCTTTGGCACACGTGCAAGCTGAGATTCCTTGCCAAAATAAAAGAGATGGAGTAAAACATACACATGCATGTTCCATGCTCCTAAGAATTTTGCAGAAATCATTTCTTCTAAAGTGCAATTAACAGCATGTTGCCAATGTTGTATGTATGTATGTGTGTGTGAGCAATGGGGATGGGAGGCAAAGCCACTGAAATTGTAATTTTTAAAGCTGGAAAAGGGTATGGAAAACAGAGGAATGATGTAGAGAAGTGACATAAGCAAGTGATTGTGAGATCGTTGTCAAAAAAAAGTTAAGTAAAGAGCACTATGGTTCCGTGTAGCAGAAATAAACAGAGCACTGTATAAATAAAATTTGAGAAGAACAATAATGAGGATAAAGGCAGAGAAAACTGCATAAAGAGGGCTTGGAGCCCTTTTCTGTCTCCACCCACCATATGCTCAACAGACCTGGCAAACAGCATAATAGGAAGGGCCAAAGTCGCACTATGTTCTCTTACACATAAGCAAGAGAAGGATAGAAAGTGAGTAAAAATAATGGCTTATCTTTGAATGGTACACATGTCCTTTGCTCCCTGCCCACTTAGAAATATTTCCCTATCACTCCTTTAAAGAACCTTTTTCTAGTTAGCCTTTCCTCTACCGTGTCGCAACTATTTCAGTCTTCCTGAGGTATCGACAATATTAAAGGAGGAATGTTGGTCACTGGGCTTTGTAAAATATTTATGTCATTTACAGTATGCTTTTGCAACACCTGAATGAGACCCACCCTGTAGGCTCTTCGCACTGGCATAATCCATTCCCCAGCTCACCAATGCCATAACCAAACCCAACAGAACCAAGAAAATCCAGTCCTCTCCAAGTTTCCTGGTGACATATTTCTGGATGCGTCTAGCACAGTCTGTGGAGAGAAACGAGAACCAGAAAAATGGAGTCAACATAGATGAAATCTGTGCTTCTGTGTTGAGAACTGACCACCAAAAGAATGTATCTGAAAGAATTATGGGCTTAGTGTTGAAGGCCTGATACCCATCCCTTCCCTGCAGCCTTTCAGAATTCTTTTAAGTTTCAAAATAAAATGAAGAGAAGATAATTTAACCTCTCGTGCGCTAGCAGCGAAAATATTTTTCCTCCTGTTATAGAGATCTGTTGTGGGAAAAAAAAAATAACTCGGGGGCAGTTATTCCTACAGCTAATATGCAAAAACCTCTTCAAACCAGAGTGGCTCCTTGTTTCTTCTCTACTTCTTGACTGTCAAAGTCTCCCTTTTGTCTTGCTTAAATTCCATCTCTTTGACTATTCTACTCAATATCTGGTCACAGGGTAAGCAAGGATAAGTTATTCCTACCTTGGCATTTGGAATAGCGTTCTTCTTTTATCTCTACTTGACTCTCACGTTTCAGGGGTCTTTCGTTGTTCTTTTGGGCCTGCTTTGTATTCAGTAGTTTTGCTGCTTCCTTCTCAAAGTCAGTTATCTGGTCTGTGTATTGTCCATAAAGCTGGAGGAACAGAAAGCAAAAGAGAGCAAAATGAAGATGTAAGGCAAATATTCCTTCACAAGTAGCATTAAAATGAAAAGGCATATTTACTGACAGTAAGAGGTGCAGTCAAATGTATTCAAGCAAGGAGACAGATACAAAGACTCAGAGGCAATTCATTATTTTTTTCTTTTTTCCTTCCTGGTTCCCTTTCCCCAATCTCTCTAAAATGTTTGCATCCTCTTTTGGGCGTACAAGCTATGATAACAGAATGCTAACTGCCTTTTGAGATCCTCAGAAGGAGCAGGCTCAGGTCTGAAGGAAAAAGATTGGGCAGGCTTTTTGGAAGTACAAAAGAAGGTCAAAACTGTTCACATGAGGCTGCCAGTCTTAGGGCTGTCTTCAGCAGCACTGCAAAACAACTCTTAAAATTTAGAGAGGTATCACACTACTAAATAGGTTGCAGGAATGCCCTGCATCTGTTCACTCCGCTGCCAAGGAATGCTTAGTAGGGTATGCAGTCACTGGTGGTGTCTTCCGTGGAAAAGAAGAAGCATCAGCTCACAAATAGCAGAGAGTACCACACAGCACCTCCTGTTCTCTACCCAAATCATCCTACTAAATCCCCATATCTCTAGATCATCTGATTTGTTCTTAATTACCTAATCTAGCCCTTGTCATCAGATACTAATCTTGAAAATATTTGATATTATGCAATTCACAAGCAGCTACATGAGCTTGCCAACAGTGTTTCTCACATGGATCAGTGATAAAACTGTCAGTTGTGGCAGCTTGTCAAAAAAAAGAGTTCTCGAGGAAGCTGGGAGGATCCTGACAACTTCCATCAGGTTCCCTCCAGAAGTAGCTATTCTCCCTCATTTTTTCCATGGCATATACAGGGAAGATGTGAATTTGAGAAGCTGTGAATAGGTCTCTTCCCTTTGCTCCTATGTACAAACTATGACTTTACATCAGTTTCCTGCCTGATGCTGAGCCTGTGATCTTGGCAATTCCCACAAGCTAGAACCTGCTTCCTCCTAGCACAACACCTACTTCTCTAAGATACTTTAGGTGGCAAGGGGAAGTCAGCAAAAAGTCAGACACTTCAGCTGGAGAATGAAAAGACATTTGAGATATGGAGCTCTACCATGAGCTTAGGAGACAATTCTACCTGACAGCTTTACCTTTCCTCTTTTCTAAGAGACACAGGAGATACTGCTCCCGTACCCTTGAGATTTGCATTAATTGAAACGCCATCAGTAGAATGGCAATAAAACCAATAATTTAAGATAATTTGAGATCGGATAGATGCGGAGATTCTCAGAAGGTTGAACTCTGGAAAGCACCTCTGCGGAGTTTCTCTTCCAATCCTTAGCTCACAGAATGCTAACTCCAAGGACAATCGGGATGCTCAGAGCACTGTATGGGCAAGTCCTAGTCATCTGCAAGGGCAGAAATTTCCCAGCTTCTCTGAACAGCCATTTCAGTGTCAAACCAAGTTATATTTCCAGTTACCAGATGTGACTGAAAGTCCTAAGTAGTTTATTTGCCTGTATTCCTAAGACACTTGAACTATGTGCAATGGCTCACTTTAAAATCTCTATTATATTTTCACAGAACACGCATATAGGATTTTAAATCATCCTGTTCTTATGATGGCTTATGTTCCATCTCTGAAACAAACTGATCCCACCTGAATAATTGAAACTATTCTTCCATCCATCCATCACTGAACTGGAAAATTATATTTTACTTAATTACTAACCCCATTATTATCACCACAGTCTAGCCAAATTAATTGATACATACTCTTAGCAGTGAAGAGTGGCCATGCTCTGATCTCCATAATATAGACATGATGGTGAAACATCAAGATGAAGGACATGCCAGACTTCGTATAAGTTATCACATATAAAATCCAATAGCAAATAGCAGATTAATCCCTGTTTCTCTCACTGTATCTATTTCAGGCAACAGTGCGAAGCACCAACAGATGTTAGATAAATGCATCTTCATATCACCTCAGCTAATTTTTCATTGCCTTTATGTGGTCATGAGGAATTGTTTTATATCAAATGGAGCTTAATTCAAACTATGAACTTAGTCCAAATTATGAACATTATGTCAAGTATCTTGTTCAAATTAGAATCCTCCATCTATTCAAATGGAAAAGTTTGTGGTTTGTATCTGGCTGGAAAATTGTGAACTCAGGATGGGAAAATAAAAAGAACTAGTCTAAGGACATAAAGATGAAGGTTCTGTCCTGGAAGACAAATTGGTCTCAACTCACCTAAAAAGTGCTTCATACACATGCTTTATTTCTCTGGGACTCTGGCATGCTTCAGTTTGTAGTCAATAATTGTAAAACAGGGGAAGATTTAAAAAAAAAAATCAGAGGATGACATCATAGAAAAATTATGTTAGGCAAGAAATATCTTTTCCATTAGAATGCAGGTAAAACTAAAACCAAAACCAAGACACTGTACTACTTACACTGTTGTATTCCTCTGATACTACCTCTCTCTGAGCACCACAAAAGCTGAAGAGAATTTTAAAATATTTCAATTATCATGTAGAGAGTTGAGACAGAAAAGGTGCTATTATGTCCAGCTTGGCTAAATTCTGAATGAGAACATGACAACAGTGCAAAAAACCAATGAAGATATAAATACTGTTAAGGATGTTGTATGTGGAAGTGGGAGGAACATCATTTAACGCAGGAAAAGTTTTGAAGAAAGTTCTCACAACCTCAAGACTTTTCTGATAGCTATTCTTCTGCTGAGCATCTACTTAAATCTTCACTCCTTTCTCAGTCCATACCCTAAGTTATTTCCCATGCCATTCAGATTCAGCAATATAATCTCCACAACAAACTCTAGTCATGAAATCCCTTCCTCCAGCACCACCAGCGCACATTGCTGCTCCTGGCCACTGAATCTGCTGTGGGCTCTGCAGACTGCTCATCCCTCTCACCCCTGCCTTGGAGACATGCTGTTGTTCCTGAAGTTATCTTCCGTAGTACAAAGCCTAGTCTCAACTGCTTATGCATAGAGCTAATGAGACATGTGACAGACAGGGATCAGCTACAAAATAATAGTTGTCCCCAGAGAAGTAAAGGCAAAGGGGAGATCTAATAGCAATACTCTCTACCTGAGGGGTGTGAGAGAACAGGAGAGAAAACAGAGCCAGACTTCTCAGAAAGGCACAGTGAAGAACAGAAGAAAAAAGGCAAAACTTGCAAGAAACGTACATTCGAATGTGTAGAAAGAAAATCTGAGGGTGACTGAGCATAGGAACACGTGTCCAGATGGACTGAGCATCTTCATACTTGGGGATATTCAGTAGTTACTTAGATAAACCCTGTGAACAAGGCATTGGGCTAGAGAACTCCAGAGGCCCCCTCAAGTCTTTCTATGTCTGCTACTCTGTTGTACTGCATTGCCCAATTAATCATTACACTGCCTTACTGTGGCACCTGTCTGTGTACTGCTGTTGGAGCTCTCTGCCATTCTCTCTCATCTCTCATGCCCTTCCTATCTCACATAAATACTTCATCAGTCTGAGCTGCTTGAGGAAAGGTTCTTATTTTTCATGCAGGAAGATAAAAACACAGAAACATACAATTGAGAAGAACATAAATTTTATAAATCTATTTTCTAATGTATATCTACTGTTATAAATATTTGGGCTGTGTGAGAAACAATCACTAGAGCTTTTGTTCCCCTAGTGGTTCTGTGAAGTGCTGACATTTCTGAACTTAAAGGGAGAGCAAAAATCTCTTCAAGATATCATTCTAAATGGTGGATAAAATCTCTATTCTCTAAGTCTAAAGCTTACAAGAGAGACAGGGGCTGTTTTTTTACACTGTCTGACAGTGATAGGACCAGGGGGAATGGCTTTAAACTAAAAGATGAAAGGCTTAGGTTAGATGTTAGGCAGAAAATTTTTACTTAGAGAGTGGTGATGGTGGAACAGATTTCCCGGAGAAATTGTGGAACACTTCATCCTCTCAGGATGGTGTTCAAGGCCAGCTCAGGCCCTGGGCAGCCTGATCAGGTGGGTGGCAACTCTGCTTGCACCAGGGGGATGGAACTGGGCTATCTTCAGGGTCCCCTCCAACCTAAGCCACTCTATGATTCTATGATACTGTTATCCCAGTCCCCACAAATTAAGTACATATTATTATTAGCTATTTTTATTACATTATCTATTATCTAATATATTAACTACGTACT
Source organism: Perdix hodgsoniae (assembly GCA_035772895.1). Taxonomy (NCBI): domain Eukaryota; kingdom Metazoa; phylum Chordata; class Aves; order Galliformes; family Phasianidae; genus Perdix; species Perdix hodgsoniae. Next base: position 2,254,936 of record JAPSGF010000091.1, read on the forward strand.
ATTAGAAAATCCCAGGCCAAAGATCAAGTTTCCATGTTTTTTGTCTTGTAAACCCAGTCAAATCATGTATTCTGTCTGAAATAGCTTCTGACTTGCATCTAAAATAGAAAGGAACAGCTAGCACAAGCAATTGGCACAACAGAACTAAAATGTCTCTTTATCATCTATTTTTTTCACTTCACAGTGAAAAAATGTCACAGTGACATCTGCATGGAAACAGATGAAAGCATGTGCAGCAGATTTTTTAATCACACTACTAGAAGTGCATGCCTGTACAAGGTGTGTGATAGTACGAATGTTTTTAGTTTGCCTACATGTTAATTAACGGCTATCAAAATACACATACACTGCAAGACTGGTTTTACACAATGTGCCTTCATACTATATATGTAACTGTGTGATTGTTTACATAACAGCATTTCTAGGGCATATTTTCAGTAGATCTATAAATATGACTGTCTGCTTTCAAGACTGAAAATTGCATTCACAAATGTGTACTTGCTTGGGGATGTTACTGCCTGAAGACTTGCATGGGAATGCATCTGATGTCCTGCTTGTTTGTGCTGGATTTTGGCTACATGCATTGACTGGCATGCCTGTGGGGATGAAAACAAAGACACCCCAGGGCCAGGCAGCAAGAAGTAGTTTTTTTTCTGCCTCACTGTGTCAACTATGTCACCTTCTAAGAGGGTTTTTATCCATGTGGGAATAGTCTGCAGAGTGGATACATGTAAACTGGTATATTTTTTTTGTATTCCAACTGACTAATGGTTCATGTAACAGAACATGCATTTCCATTTCCATAACCCGCCTCAGCCTTCCAGCCCTAGGCATTGCTCCACTTGCAATCCCATGAGAGGGCCAGGTTACATCTCAAATGCAAAATCTCCCCATAACTCATTTGAAAATATAAATAAAGCATTAAATGTCCAGACACCTCCCAGTTTTGACTGTTGCTTCTGAATCAGCCAGGGAACGTTTGGGACAGTTTAGTAAAGAAATAATTAGCAAACTCTCAGATGTTTTATACAGCTTCAGAAGAGAAATTTCCTGAGTATGGCCATGGGACTGACTTTCTAGTCTTTTGCAACATGGCAGACAATCCTCATGGGGATATTTATCTATTGGAAGAGATAATCTTGGTGGCAAATGGGGCTTTTCCTACTCCAGAATTATGCAGTTCTTAGGGAGATTAATGTATCTCTTCCCCTATTCCCCAGTCAATGGCACAAGAATATATGCAAGGGGATTTTAGAAACCTCCACTCATACCTTGCCTGTATGAATTTCACATTCACACGTTCTCTCTCCCTCTCGTCACTTGACCAAATTTTACATTACTCTAAACCCTTCTACGTCAGCTCAGTCTGAGCAGACTGGCAGGAAACAAGACACCAAGACGGCTGTAAAAACTCTTTGCAGAAGGGTGTCCCAGAAGGAGAGGCAGAAGAGATACAGAGGGAAATAGAACAAGAGGTCATAACTAGAGTACATCTTTGTACTAGATACTTTTCTGGGATGATATTTGTATGAACCAGAATGAGAGTCAGGTCAAGTTTAAGGGTTGGAAAATTCCTCACAGCTCTCAGAAGAGCTACTGAAACTATCAACATGCAAATACAAACGTGGACTTACTCTTCTGTTCAGGGAAAAGTCAGAACAGAGCTCTGCATGACTGTCCATCCAGTTGTGCAGATAGATATCTGTCTAGCTCCATTACTGTTCTATTTGTTTTTATTTCCTCTCCTGCTCTACCTAAAAATCACTACACAGCTGAAAGCAGATGCAATTTCTCTTTGCATTTACCAATACAGTAATGGTTTCATTGATTTTCATGCCAGCTTAACCATTCTAACACTGCGTCATAACAGATGGAAATACCCAATGACTTGAGAATGCTATCAGCATTTAAGCAAGACTGTGAAAGTCAGTGCCTTACTTGGAAGTCAACAAAGAAAAGTGAGAGTTGGTAGGATTGGGTACAGACAGGGACGCGTGCTCTATAGCACCATTCTAGGAGTCCCAAGAAGTATGTGACCCCATTGAGACCTGTGCTGCCATAAACATCCCAGTTGTCTGACCCTACCTGTGGGTGGCTGAGGGAGTTCTCCAGGTAGTGCAGGTCGTCCCCTGTCCCCCCGGCCTCGCGTCCCGCCTCCAAGGGTATCCCGTAACGGGTGCATTTCTCAAAGCTGATATAGTCGTATTGCGGTGTGCCCCCCCACAAAGCTGACTTCGATCTGGATTCTTGTGTTATACTCCTTGAGCTTTCCATGTCTCTACTCTTGCTCATGCTTAGTTGTAGCAGAGCTGCCACTCTAGTCGTTTCCTAGAACCACCTCATTGTCTGGCCTAGAAAATGGCCTCTGCACTTTCTTCTGTTCTTTCCTTCCTTCCTTTCTCTGTCTCATTAGACCACTCTAAGTTCTTCTGTCCCTGCACTCTCTGCCCCTCCTACTCCTTGTGTCTCTCTCACTTTCTCCTCTTCCTGCCCAAAGGCAGGGTTCAACTATATTTATAGCAACCTTCATTTGTCACATGATTCCCCGATGCCAGGTCTGATCTCAGCAAAAGGCATTAACTCTGCCAGGATTGAATATCAGGTGTGGGCAAAAGGGGAACTCCTGAAGGAGAGGGAAGAGAGACAGGGAGGAGGAGAAAAGAAGGCTGTAAGAAAGAGTGTGCTAGAAATACAGACTCAATATATAGACAGGAGGAAGCAGGAGAATTATCCAGATATCTTCCTTCATCTTTTCACTAAGTCCATAGTCCACAAGAAAAAATGCAAGTCCTGAGGGAGAACATCCAGCATGTAAATTGCTAAGCATTAGGGCTTAATCTCAGTCTGTCCATATGCCCTTATACTGAAGACTTTCACTTTTGGAAGATGTTAATAAATTGCTCTGAGTATTCAACTATGACTATATGCAGAAATTTATTCTTGATATTCACTTCCAATAGGTTCACGTTCAACACCTTCTCCTCACCACACCAACACTTGTTTCTGAGCCAGACAAAACAATCACCCAAACAAAACAAAAGCCAACACTAATGGGTAGTCAGCACCAGGAATGAGAAGTATGTTCTAACAGCGCGATCTTATAGACAATTCCCAGTACTGCCAGTAAGCATTGATAACTGTCCTTCCTGTAACCATATCTTCTGAAGGCTATTGTACAACGAAGAACAGTGAGTTTAAAATCCTAGAAACTTCTTGCCAGGAAAGAACAAAACATATGCATGAAACATGATAACTAAAGAGCAGCTATTAACTGCTTCTTCCTCATCTTTTACACCATCATCTCTCCAGGATAATGGCTTCCCAGCTTTTCACACCCTAGAGAAAGATCTGTGAGCAGGATGTGAGAGAAGACAGAACACTCATCTCAATGGTCCAAAAGACTAGCCTCGATACGCTTATTGTCTTGATAGCATTTCATTTGCAGACTTGCATAAAACATTTCTCCTGGACACATATTTTGCTTTTTCTCATTCTGCATTTTCTCCAGAGTACGGTGCAAAGAAAGTCTCCAAGATATGCCATTTCCTCCATAGACCACACTTCCACCTCTTCCATCATTCCAGCTAACAGTGTTTATATGTATATCCAATATCAATAATATTCCTATAGATACTGTTAGACAGTACAGTCCATATCTGATGGCATTTTGGGCAAGCTCTGAATACTTACAAATGCAAGATCAATGCTAGCTTTGAACATACAGGCTCATCTGTTATATTCTTACTAGCTTCAAGTTTATTGTCATTCAGTTGCATTTCCCAGAGGAAGTCTTACCCACCTAGGTAAGACTTGTGATGAACCACCTTAAATAAGAGCTTCTAGATAACAGTGTTTAGGATACAGAAAGTAACATCTGGATACTCTCATAGATTTCCATCATAATGACAATAAGTACTGCTAGACCACTGAGATGTTTTTGGGAGAAAAATGCAGTATATATTAGACACTAAGGCTTATATTAAAAATATTGTTTAGTTTGGTGTATATAATACAAAAATGTGTATAGAATATGGATGTATACCTTATATAGGAAACCTAAAGACTAACCACCCAAAGCTCCAGTAATCATCAAAACTGCAATAGAGCACTAGATTTTCAGTTACTGTCACATTTGCTGAAGGATAATATTCAGCATGTCCACCGCAATAAACTAAAAGGAACCTCTATCCAAAGAAGCACTCTTCTAGCTATTGTTTTTCAAAAAGGCACAAGTATAGCTCATCAGAAATGATCAAGAGTAGAAACGAGAAAGATGAAGAATGCCCTACTGTCAGCTAATCAAATGTGGAAATTCCATGGAAAATCACAACATAGCCTAAAAAATAAAATAAAAAATAAAAAAATAAAATAAAATAGCCTAAAATAAGAGAATCCTACCCTGAAATATATTTTCTATGAACAGTTCATCTCAACCTCCAAATAAACCCCAAACCTGAGTCACTTCATCAATAAAACCATGGCAGATCCCAAGGCCAACATTCACCAAATGACTCTAGATGTTAGTGCGACAAGGAATCTTCACTGCCCTCATGAGGAAGACAACCCATAAACTCTGTGTCTTTATTTGCACTTTCCACAGTGCAACACACCTCATCCAGTCCATCATGTTTACATCTATTCAGATGAAACTAAGCAATCATTATGCAGATGGTGGCACATGCATACGCTCTAGTATGTGCAGCTAAGGACCTAGCATTTACCTAATTCCCACTTACCAAACAACCTTTCCAACTCTGATCTCGGTACCTAGATATTGCTGATCAAAGAAAAGACTGAGAAATTAAATCTATCCTTTTAATAACGGAGAAAATATACGCCACTTGTAGAGAAAGATACTGGTTTTATGTCACTTCATTTCTTATCTCCTGAACAATATATTCCACTGATTATATCATCCTTCTCCTGCTTTTACCTAAGAGGTAAGGACTTTATCAGCTGTCTTGGCACTATTAACATCCTCTTTATTTCACAGGGTACCAACAATCTTTCCTCACAGCCTCACTAATCTTGTCAAGTTCAAAATGTAAGAGTACATTGAAGGAGATTATCTGCTCCTGTAAGGGTAGCTAGGGAAGACCTTTTTTCCAAGTAAGAGGGATAGTAAGAATTGTAGAAGCATAGAATGGCTTAAGTTGAAAGGGATCTTACAGACCATCTAGTTCCAACTGCACTGCCATGGGCAGGTCTGCCATCCACCAGCCAGCTCAGGCTGCCCAGGGCTCCATTCAACTGGCCTTTCATACCTCCAGGGATTCACAGCTCTATAGGCAGCCTGTGCCAGGGCCTCATTGCCCTCTGTGTAAAGAATTTCTTCCTAACGTTTAATATAAATCTCTTCTATTTTAGCTTAAACCATTTTCTCTTGTCCAATCGCTATCAGAAAGTCTAAAAAATCAGTTTTGCAAGCTGTTTATAAACTTCCTTCAGATGCTAGAAAGCGGCAATGAGGTCTCCCTGGAGCTCTCCTCCTAGCTCAACAAGCCCAGGCTTTCTTCATAGGTGAGCTGCTCCAGCCCTCTGACATCTTCATGGATAATAAGGAAGGAAGGAAGTGATGGGAACTAAGCCTGATCAGTCACATTTATTTCTGAGAGCATATGAGAATTTAGGAATGCTTATGCCAGTGGTGTTACTTGATGGAGGACATCCAAGGTGGGAGACAATCACAAGAAGCTAACCTCACAGTCAGATTAATTAATGGGTTAACATAACATAGGTTCCACATGCAGAAAAGATGAACTTTGCAACCAGTAAGACTGTGAACCACATGGTCTCGGATTGAAAGATGCAGAAACTGCAGAGTTCTGCAAAATCATAGGGGTGCTCAGGGGAAAAGGGAAGGAGGAGGAACAAAGAATGTGCATAGGTAGAGTAAGGTATTAAAGGGCAGGTAGCGTGTAAAATGCGGTCAGTTACTATCTTGTTTGGCTGAGATCTGTAGGTGAACGTCACAGGGTGACACATTCTTATTTTTCTCATGAAATCTTCTCTTAACTCTCTCCTGTGTGTGCTATAAGACAGACCTGAAAGCTGGGCGGAGGTGCTGGGTAGACAGAAGAACTGTGCCAGGTACTCAAAGAATCCACAAATGCACATGTGCTTGTGAATCTGGAGAATGCTGTTTGAATGCCTGCACTGGTGAACTTTTTTCTCTCACAAGCAGTGATCTGCCTCTGCCTGGGTGTCTTCAAATCATGTCCTCAGCTTTGCTGCTGGCTGAACCTGAAAAAGTGAGGACAGCTCCCTCAGCCTGGGCAGAGATCCCAGTGGCCAGACAGGAGCAGTGCTGAGACAGAGCAACTGTAGGTTACAGTCTTTCTTGTCATTCTTTACCTCTCTTAATACAAAGTAGTCACACTGAACTGATATTTAGTTTTGAGATCTTCTACTTCAGACTCAAAGCAGAGCTTGTTTACTTTATCCAGCTGTCAAAGTTACTTCTCCAGTTCTGTCTTGCTCATGTTTTCAGATCAGAGTTCCAAAAGTAGAGTACTGAGCACAGCACTCACTATCTTTCTGAGCTGCTGCTGCTGCCCAGTAACTGTCAGTTTTCCTCTGTCACATTGTCAGTAATTTCCTGCCATGGTTGCTCTTTATATATTTTCTTTATTGCTCATCAATTCAACTTTCCGCTACCAAGGCCTAGCATTCCCTTTCTAGCAGGACACAGCCATGAAGTATTGTTGCTATCCAGGAGGTTCCCAACAAACTCAGAGACTTAGAACATAAATAGCAGAAAATGTAAAAGAAAGAGGATGATGTAATAAGCATCGTGTACTAGTCACAAACAGAGATGGCCTGTAGATACGGCTTTTCTCAATTCCCCGAGCACTTCTAAAGCAGTTCTAAGGACTCACAAAAGCCTCAAAACCCTCAGTAGGACAGTTTATAGATTGCCCTACAGCTCACAAGAGGAAACATATTCAACCTGCTCAAATGCTAGTTTCTTCCTCAGGTATTACAGGCCCTAAAGGTATTCAAAGTGCATTTCTGTGATACTTCCTTCAAGCAGGACAGCTTCATCATGGGCAAATCTACAGTCACAGACCAAAAGAAGGTCTAAGTAAAGAAAAAAGAAAGAATATAATTTAGAACTCTCACCCAAGATGGGTCTGTTCTCCCATTAGCCATCTCCCTCTTCTTCCCAGTTTTCTCTCAGATCCTCCTGTTTCTCTGTCTTTATTCCTTCCTCCGGAATGCTTTTCAGGATGCGGAAATACAGTTCCCAGCTTTTATAGCAAAAACTTTGGTGGTATGGAGGAAGGGATGATTGAAGACCAGCAATTCACTAACGGTCCTGTTCCAGAGAGGTTTACCACCTGAAATCCCCATGCTATTAATCAACCATGACAAGGTTGACACTGTCATCTGTGCCCTGCCTGTAGAGACATTATGGTAATTTCTAAGCCTTCTCTCTACACTAGACCTGTTTTTGCTTCTCTAGCAAATTTGTTTAGATCTAGAATAGTTCACATCCTCACTGTATACAAATCTCTTGGCTCACGAACAGACTGCAGCCTCCTCTGGAGTGAAACATAACATCTGTTTTTCAGCTACCGTCAATACTACGTGCACAGAAAATGTAGGAGATGGTGATCTAGAGCACCCCATATTGAGAGAAGATGATTTTTAGAGGCAGAGTTGTTACTCCAAACTGCGTATGCAGAATAGAAAAGTAGTCATTTATGAATAAAAGAAGAATAATACTCCATGCTTGAGCCAACTTACTCCAAAATGCCCCAAAGGAAGACAACATACAGGGACACAATATAAAATATAGGTTATGAAACAAAATAAATTGTAAAGGTGAAAGGAAAAAATGAAGGAAGAGTAGAAAGGTGACAAAAGGAGGACTACTCGGAGACCATAACAGACAAAGAAAGTATGGAAGGATGTAAGGGGTTGAGATAAAGGATATGAAGTTAGCCACAAGTGCACCTTGCCTAAAGAAGCAGCAACGCATGGAGAGTGTTGTATGAAGTAAGAAGGCAGGAAAAGGTTTCAGTGTACATAAGACAATGCCTAATAGGTGAGAACAAGGTGTTTGAATGGGACATTTCATTAGACAAGTTACATTTGGAGGTTTCAAAGAGCTATATAGGATATAGTCAGAGCTTTATGGGAGAAAGAATCCTTTGAAAAATGTTAGGAAGAAAGAGGAAGATGGAGAAAAGACAGGTTTTATAGTGAAAGAAAGGAAAAGACAATAAAGTAGGACTTGAACAGGAGAAAAAGTCTGAAGTTAAGCTGTGCAACACATTGTAAGCGAGGCTGAATATGGATAGGTGATGACAGGAACTCAGAAAGGCAACTTGAAAGAAGGGTTGAATTCACAGTGAAAAGTAAAAAAGAAAAAATCCAGAAAGGGCTTTCAACACTGAAAAGTAATAACATAATATGAAGATATTCAAGAGGACATGTACTGACTGAAACTAGGATGAACAGAACACAACTGACAGAAACAGGGCAAATCTTGAGAATCATCAATTGATAAATAATGAAAAGATGGGGTAACCACAAGAAAGACGGGATAAAAAAAAAGATCTCACAATTTTAAGTGGATAAACTCTTTCAGGAAAATGAAGCCACTTACAGGAATGAAAGAGCCATTAAAGTAGGTAGGAGTTGTCATAGATGAACCTGGAAGGAAACTTGAACAGATCATGATATCACAATGTCATCATGTCATATGACACGGTATGACATTATGATATGCTATCAACTAGGAAATATGGTGTGAGCTTTGGAGGAGCAGACCAATGTCCCTGTTCCAGAAACAACTCAACTGTGACAACCTGCACAGAGCATTGTGTGAATGCTGGGTCAGATAATTTGAAACGAAGTCATATATATGTTGATGTTGCTACCCTAAGATGGATGACTTGTTAATTTGAGTTGTCATCTTACATCGCAGTGTGATCACAGTTTGGAACTGGGAATGAAAAGAACAAATAGAGAGAACTTTCACAAGCTCAGCAGAAAGAGGAAGATACAGATAAACAGGTGAAAAATAGCAAATCTAGATGTTATAAATTGATCCCAACATCTCAACTCAACCAGAACTTTAAAGTGAATATATTTAGATGTCTTGGTGAGCTCTCCAGTCAAAATCAGCAGGGTTCAAAACTTGGAGAAACACACCAATGATTTAAAACAAGATTACTTCATACTTTTTAACACAGAGAAAACTTCAAACATATGTCAGACAGGACAGCAATGAATATTAGGCGACAGACTCTTCAGTTGAGTCTGTGGTGATAGGGCAAGGAAAAATGGTTTCAAACTTAAAGTGGGGAGATTTAGGTTGGATATAAGGAAAAAGTCTTTTACAGTGAGGATGGTGAGGCATTGAATCTTGTTGCCCAGGGATATGGTGGAAGCCCCATCCCTGGGGGCATTCAAGGTCAGGTTGGACTAGGCTCTGAGAGTCTTATATTGCTGCGGATGTCCCTGTTCATCGCAGGGGAGTTGGAGTATGGTACCTTTAAAGGTCCCTTCCAACTGTAACGATTATATGATTCTATATACAGTTCTCTCCCATGCACTGTGATCTTCTAAATTCTTGCTTCTAGGTCCATCTTGGTTGCAATAAACATTGTGCCTTTCTGATCTGCTAAAATTGTGCTGACACTCCTTTGTTTAGGAGCACATTCCATACTTCTAAGGCTTGGCTCCTGTCTAATGCTCCTTCCCTAAAGCTCACTTTCTTAAATTGCAAGCCTCAATTCCCTCCACCCTGCAGCACCACATGGTCTCTATTAAATCGCAGTGGATGTCCAAAGCAAGAAAGCAAGATGTGCTTCACTGGCAGATTAGGATATAACTGTCTTGACTTAAAATAAACTGAGAACAAATTAAATATGCACAGTGTGAAAGAAGAATCAAAAAGATGAATCTAAAAGAAGAAATAAAAATTAAAATTAGACTGCATGCTGATGAGGAGCAGAAGATGTTTTACATCTGCATTAGGCACCTAAAAGCAACTGAAAACAGTAAGACATACAAGACATTCAATGCACTGTTTGAAGTGGATTTAGTGGATCTCTGTTTATTTTCTATGAAGAAATGCTGCATTAACAAACACTGAAGTAGTGTTTCAAGATGAAATAATCAGCTTGGCAGCATTTTAGCAGAAGAGACTAAGGAATATCTAGAAAATGCAGTCATCTATTGATCAAAACTCATTAGGGATGCTTCCAAGCTTGTGAATTTTTTATTGTTCCAAGATGGAGAACCTACAGATTCTAGGTGGCTGCACTTAACCTCTCCACCTAAATGACAGGCTCTGATTGTAAGTGGTGAATATCTTCTAATAAGCCACCTGCACCATGCCCTGTATTTTATTGTAAGAAAAAAAAAAATCATCCTTCAGAGGTGAGAGGCAGCCCATGCTCTGAAGATGATTTATATTTTTCTTCTCCTCCTTCCTACAGATTGACTGTCGCACAAGTAAAATTAATAGATGTACATTCAATTTGTTAGTCATACAATTATACTAATTGAAAGCAGTAGGACTAACACCATAAGGACGGGAAGAAAATGCAGTCATGAGCTGTACAGAACCAGGCTGGCACAAGCAACGCTTGGGCTGTTAATTCTGTCTAAGACTCAGCAAATTTCAAGAAGACTGCTGCCTCCTAACTCCACTATGGCCAACTAGGAAAAAATGGGATTAAAGCAAAAAAAATTAGGAGGCAGATTGACTTATAAAGCAAAATTATTTGGACATGTTAGAAAAATGTAAGGTTTTAAGGACATGCTAGAAATACATTTTGAGCCAGTAGTATGCTCCTGCAGCTCGTAAAGCAAATGGTATCCTGGGCTCCATCAGAAGAGGGGGAGCGAGTGAGCAGGGAGTGTCCCTCTCTACTCTGCCCTTTGTGGGGGTACTCTGGATGAAGTACTGTGTCCAGGTCTGGGGCCCCCAATACGAGAAAGACAGAGCTGTTAGAGATGGTCCAGAGGAGGGCCACAAAGGTGATCAGAAGGCTGGAGCACCTTCCCTGCAAAGACAGGCTGAAGGAGCTGGGCTTGTTCAGCCTAAAGAAGAGAAGGCTACAAGGATTGCATAAAGGGGATTATACAGAAGGAGGGAATCAACTTCTTGCAAGGGTAGACAGCGATAGGACAAGGGGGAATTGTTTTAAGCTCAAGAAGGGAAGGTTTAGTTGGATGTCAGCAAAAGTTCTTCACAGAGAAAGTGGTAAGGTGCTGGAACAGGCTGCCCAGAGAGGCTGTGGATGCTCCATTTCTGGAGGCATTCAAGCTCAGGTTGGATGAGGCGCTGGGCAGCCTGGTCAAATACCAGATCTGGAGGTTGATGGCCCTAGCTGTGGCAGGAGGATTGGAACTTAATGATCTTTGGAGTCTCCTCCAACCCAAACCATTCTACGATTCTAACCATTCTATGTTTGAGCTAGGATTTGGCATGAAGACGCTACCTTAAGAATGGACAGACAACTCTGGGAGGCCATGGATAGGATTAGAGGTATATAAGGAAAAAAAATGATTAATTTCATTTTCCTGATGCTCATTCAAATTTTAAATGCTTGAAAAGGCATTTCTTTGAGACCCTAGAATCTATTAAAGTATCTGAGAAAGAGATTACAGTACTGGCTTAGGAGACTGGCTTAAGGAAAAGGCAAGTTGAAACTGATGGCTGCACTTTATTGGGTCCTGGAACTAATGACCTAAAAACTTGATGCAACAAAAAAATCATTTTCAGGCAGCTCAGCACTTTGATCCATTCAATTAATGAACAGAAACGTTCAAAAAGGTGGCAGGAACACACCTAGAAATGAGGAAAAGTGCTGTCATAGACAGTTACAGACAATCACTTTTTCTCAGTAACACTTCAGTCTTGCTTGTATTTTAGCTTCACCTCTGTTACTGTACTACTAGAGCACGTGCTATAAACTGCTCATGAATTCCATGGATGCCAAATACTATTTGTTTTGACTTTAATCATGTGCCCTATCCTGTCTCAGTAGACAAATGATGCCAATATGGAAGTTATAACATGTAAGGCATGCTATCACTACCACTTAATATTTTTTAAGTACCCTACTTAGTCAAATTTATGCTAATACATTTTGTACAACTTTGACTAAGTTCCCTGTTTCCCTTTGCCTGTCCAAATGCACCTAAACATACAAGTACACCTAGCCTTCTTGTACATAGAAGTCTTGTAGCCTTCTTCTGTCTTCCGTTTCCTGTAAAAGAATCCCTGATAGTAATGTGAGATAAAGATGAAGGCGAGCAGTAGGAAGTTCTCATGGCAGACAAAAAATAAATCCATCAGCAACAATAGCAAAGCAATTCCCCTGTGGAAATAATCTGTCCTGTTATCACTGACTGCTGTTACAGGGATGACAGTGAGAGCCAGCATAAAAGACACTGGGCTCTCTCCCTCTTTTATCAGCTCCCTGCTATGACTTTTAGGTGCTGGGGAAAGGGAAGAGCTGCATGTAGCAAATGCCACATTTTGCCATGAAGGCTGCAAAGTCTTTTCCCTGTGGAACTCATTAAACTGAAGCTGTTGTACATGTATCAGTAAGAACTGTCTTACTGATCAGTAAGACTGTCACAAGAAGGAAGGTGCAAAAGACTTCCAAGGCGTGAAAGAGCAATAGCCTACAGCTATTGAAGAGACAGGTATAGATAGTATTTCAAGTAGTCTGGTATTTCAAGTCTAGAACAACATAAGTCAGCAGAAGTGGCAGAAAGGTTCCTGCAATTAGTATCATGTCTTTTACACAATGGGCTGACGTTTATTACCCAGGTCATTTGAAAATAAACTTAGAACAAAAAAAAGACAGCATCCGAAGTCAGCAGTGTCACAAGGAACACAGGCCAATAAAAACAAAATGCAGAGGAAGAAAAGTTTTTTTCTATAAGTCTTTTAACTTGAGAACTGAGATAAACAATCAGAATTCAGCAGCTTCTAGAGCTTATGGGAAATTACTGAGTTTTAGATGTCTTATGTGTATGTTTAATAACAGTGCTCACAGCCTTGACCTTAAGCATTGCTCATTGTGCAGAGTCAGGAAAAATCAGCTCAGAGAGCAGTTGTGGACTTCAAGAACTTTTTCAGCCCTTCCTGAAGTCCATTATACTTTCAAGAATGGAAGAAGAAAATAGATAATTGCCAGGCTACAGAGAAATCTCTTCTGTCAGGAAAACTCTTCAATTGACCAGTGAGCTTGTAGGCCTATCATAACTTTTTCAGTTCTCTTGAAGGACTGACAAATTATTCCTTGAGGCTATTGAATTTAGGGGTTACTTCTCTCCTACCTGAAAAGAATATTGTAATTCTTACTTTTATGACACCTTATTCTATTTCTGTTCTACTAGCCATAAAAAGTGAATTCCATTAACTTTCATGTACCCCTCCATTTGGGGTGATGGGAAGGACAGAAAACTTACCTAGTTTTAAATTTTACCTCTGTGGAAATCAAGTTTCTATTAGTTTTTCTTTCTCTCTGTATTTTGGCTTCTTGGCCAATTCTAGCATATGAAATTCTGACATATGGACAAGTTGAGGGAGCTGTATTTGTTCAGCTTTAAAATAAATGGCTGTAGGGGAGAATGTAACAGCAGGCTCTCTCTACCTGACAAGGATGGGCTGGAAAAACATCAGGGTCAGACTTCTCAGAGGAATACAACAAAGGACAGGAGGAAAAAGGCAGAACTTGAAACAGAGGTACGTCAGAATGTGTAATAGAGAAACATGTACACATCCACCCTCTCTTGAGGGTGATTCAGCTCAGGAGCACACGTCCAGAGGGGCTAGGGAACTTTCCACACTAGATATGTTCAGAACTTGCTTGGACAAGGCCACAGACAATCTGATTTTTCTTCCTTTTTCAAGGGGAGATCTCCAGTAGGGCTGGTACCCTCCTTGCTTTAGGCATTGTATACTGCTGGAAATCTTCATTAATAGAACTGCCAAGCTTAATTGCTGCAGGGGCAAAAAAAATATCACCTACTTTAGCTGCCTTATGGGTGTCTCAGATAAAGCAATAATCTGATATTTTATATATATGAATACTATATTAGTAATCATACAATGAATGGGTGCACAGTTGTACAATTAATAGCTGTACAATCAATAGGTATGCAGAGGTTAGGCTTTATAAGATCATAACAGTAGAATGATCATCAAAATAAATGGAAACGCTCACCAGTATCATAGGCTCACAATAAACTCCACAAGGAGCAATCTCCAGAAAGGGATTCTTCCTCATTGGCAGTCAAAACTTAAATGAAATCTAGGAGAGGTGGGACCAGGCTCCACCCATCTGAGTAGCACAGGTGAATTACCTTCACCTGTGCTCCTATGGCTGACTTATTGCTTGCCTCAGGTGGTCAATCAGAGGTTCAGGCCATGATCAACAGTTCCCAAACAGTAGCATCTATCTGCTACTGTATATATATATACACACACTATATATATAATACAGTATTAGTATTACAATAGTATTTACTATTATAAGTGATAAATAAAATGATATTTGCACAGAGAAAGAATGAGAGCGTGAAGTCATCCGAAGAAATGGAAGAGCGGGAGTTAGAAGAAAGTTACATATTCATGGAGTCTGAACCAAGAACAGAGCTGAATCTCAAGAGATGCTACATAGAACAGGAAGAACTTTGCAGGCATTGTATGGGTTTCCATTTCCACGCAGGAGATAAGGTTATAAAACATGTCAAATGAAATTGTGATTAACCTCAACTTGTCTCTGAGCCTTTGTTGTTCACAGACAATATAAAGGGTGCAAAGATCACGAGGTGTTGCTGCTACTTATAAGGAACCCAGAAGACATGTTGAAGACAAAAGCAAGACCTTTGTGGCAAGACCACTCGGACAAACATTTCATACCTAATTCTGCCACACTGATCACTACAATCCTGTCCTCTCTTGACCTATAGTCTTGAGTGCAGGGGAACATGAGCAGTGTACTATATCAGCTGCTGCAGCACATTCAGATCTTCTTGGAAGTGCATTAACACCTTCAGTATCTGTGTTCTGATACTAGGTCTGCAATGTCAATTTTATGAGAAGGCCTTCCTCAGCAGTATCAGTCCTATGGAGTGTCTGGCCTTAACTATGAATTTTATTCCATATGAATTTTACTTACTTTACTGCACTAGATATGAGAGGCAGATATCATCAGAAAAGCAGGAAGTCATCACTCCCTGGTGGAGTTGATAACTGGTACCATCTAGAACTACTCAGTAGTATTTCTTTCACCTTACATCCAAATGGAGGAGATCAGGTTGAGCCACTGCTGGTCAGACAGCATCTGCATTGTACACTGGCACATCTCACAGACATTAGGTTGTTGTCCATCCCAGACAATCAGACAATTTTCTGTGAGGGCTGTTGGCATCTCACTGGCCTACTGCCCATTTTAAAATGGACACTGTAGTGTCTGTGGAAAGACTATGAGAAACTCCAGTCTGGAAAGCAAACTGTCAGCTGATACACTGTTCTGGAATTAGCAGTGTCAATCCCACAATTTTCAAGATTCAATAGAAAAATATCGTCAGCTAACAATTGTTAATTCTCTTTAGACAAGAATCCATTTACTACAGACCCAAGCACACAGACCTGGAGAAGTGGGGAGAAAGAGAGAACGCTATAGTCACAGAAAGGGGCTGTGTTGGAAATAAAAGCTGTTTGTGAGAGGGTAGAAAATCATTGGGAAAGGATTTGGAAAGGATGTGGTATAGTATCTCAGGGTGCTCTGTGAACACATTATACTAAAATCATGATATATTCTTACTGTGATGATGTCAGGTTTCTAAAGTTATTGGAAGTTAAGTGTTTGAACAGAATATAAACATACAAGGCTAGAGGAAAACAGCACATCATAAGCAAGTTATACTCAGTGAGAATCTTGCTACCAACTGAGTAAACATGAACTCCCTTTCTTTCCTAGGACCAGCACTTTGGAATGAAAGAGTAATTCAGTAACTGCCTGACCCCTGGGGTTCTGTTTCCTAAGATCCTTCCAAGATAAAAGGGTGGGTCAGGGCTCACAAAAACTGACCCAATTGGGTCCTTTAGGCAGTTTCTGGCAGTGCCTCACAAACTTAAACTGTCCTGACTTACACTTCAAGAGTATTTTTTCTTTGATACAGTTACACCTATGGTAACTTCATAGCCTACTAGTTACTATTAGAGCAGTTATCCACAGTGATGGAACAATAAAAATAAAGAAGGATGTCACGGAATGGCTCAAGATTAGTGATTGAGGGTGAAAGACACCTAACTCTTGCAGACATTGGCTATGAGCTTGTGGTAAAGGACTATCAGTCAGCTTGCAATATCCCACATTAACTCAGCTATAAGCAGTAAAGACTGCCTGTCATACTGTGCACCTGATTAATCAAAAGCCAGTAATGCAGAAGACTTTGAACTTTCCAGTCTCCCTTATTCTCACTTTTCCAGACAGTTTCAATGTTTGGTCATTCACCTTTTGACATAAGGGCAGTATGTATAAGGTACATATATAAAGTTAGATACCTAAGTTAACAGAAAAAAAAGAAACTCTTTAGGGGTCACAGGAGTAAGAGTACTCCTGACAACTTTTGAAAGGCAGAAAAGAGGCAGTCTTAAAAGAGAACATACAGTAGTTCAACATTTTTTAGTGCTGGCTGAAACCTTCACAGATTACTTACAATTGTGAGTGGCATAAAAGGATAACCATGTTCTCCTTCCTGCACTAGTTCTGCTATGTCTGGCCTTAGCATTCTGAAGGTAAATTGATAGAAAAACATTCATGATTTTATGTGGTTAACTTCTCTGTGTCGTGCTCTAAATGAGTTCACCACAGGTCAGGGAAGCAGCATTCAGAATGTCCTGCATGTGCCAGTCAATAGATCATCTCAGTTATAATGTATACCCTCAAATGAAGAATTAACACACATACTTAGGCAAGGGGAGAACTTTACCTAGCTCTTGCTTAATCTTCCCAGTGGAAAGATTTTAGTATCTATGGAATAGATATGGTATGTGTGTGACTCGGCACTGTTAGGACTAATTGGTGTAACTTCAGTCTCAACTTCAGGGTCAAATCTGAGGGTTTACAAGGAAGGTTCTTAATCACTGGTAATGTTTCGAAGCACAAGACAGTATTCTTAAACAGCGCTTCCTTATCAAAGCAGAAAAGAACATACTGCCTGCAATTTATTTTCAAAGCTGCAAGTGGTTGGTTGCTTTGCGAAGATATAGGTTTCACACACACACACTGTGAAACAAATACAGTGAAGGTGCTGTGTATTCTAATCTACTCTTAATGCCCATTGATAACAGTCAAATATTAATGAAACTTTTAGAAGTATTTTGTGGAAATGAATGACTTTCAACCACAACAGACACTTGGTTCCTTTAAAGGCACGTAAGAGTCAACTATTTTGCTAGGCAAGAGCAACAAATGTTGTACAGATAGATGGTACAGTATTAACATTCTAAGCAAATCTGTTAACCTAGTTATATCCTTAATAGCATCGACAGATTGAACTGCATGTTACAGTAAGAGCTTATGGAAAATCTTTGCCACTCCTACGTTCAACTTATATCACCTGTAGCATTATCAAATACAAAAGATAATATGCTATCACAGCAGTAAAATCTGGGTTCCCAGGTTACTTAATAGTAAATCACTATGTGATTGATAAGCTTCTAAGTGGTAAATGGAAACAGTTTAAGCAAGCAGATTCAGATAAGGCAGTGTTCAACATGAATAGTCTATGCCTCTCCTCTCTGCATTAACACAACAGCGTTACTGTTGCATCATGCAGGTATTTGGAAGATGTTCTATCAATACTAACAGTAGAAACTTCATAGCAGCTTCTTGCTGCTTCAGTAAATCAAACATTAACACTAACACTTATTTTTATTCTGTTTACCTCCAGTTTTTGTACAGATCACCCAAGTTATTTGCTGTGATTTGTACAGATTCACATCTGTAGCTAAGGATTTTGTACTTGCTTTGCAATATTAAGGCATTATTTCTCATATATTATACCTTGTGTGCCACCTGCTGTACAACTTGGGCAGAAATCTCTGTATTCCAGTTTCTCCCACTCCCAACCAGTGTTTACAGTTTTGCTAGCAACAGGCCTAACTTCCCAAAATACCAGGAATGCTAGTGAAAGTGGTTTTTACCTTTGCCCCCCAAACTAGTCTGGAATACTTCAACCTGCTATGCTGCCAAATTACCATGTAAATATTAACTATCAAGACAATAACATGTAAAAAACTTGTAGCATGCAGCTACCTTATTTAGATTTCAAATGTATGTGGGAAGCCCTCTTATGCCATTTACATACAGGCAGGTTATTTCACTTTCACTAGTACAAGATCAGTGGCAAGATAAGACTGATCAGCACCCTGACCCCTCATGACATTTTTTTCTTGGGCTGTAGGTCTATGTGGCTCTTAGAAAAGCTTACATTTTATAGCACTATAAGCAAGGAATGTGTAGCCTGTGAGAAGAGGATGAAGGAGCAGCGTTTGTTCACCCAAGAGCAGAGGTGAATGAAGCAGTCTGACAGTACAGAGGAGATTAAACCAGACTCTTCTTTGACAAGCACAGGGAATGCTCAAGAGGTGAAAGAGGTAACAGCCATGGCTTTTAACAAGGGAGATCTGTGACTAAGGAGTTGGACTGGATACCGCAAGAGGCTCCTTCTCATCTTAAATCTGCCCATGTCTTTTTTTTTTAGATAAGAATGAAATACTGGCAAACAAATTATTAACAGAACTGTAATACCAGCTCTGCTAGCCATATAAACTGGAGATAAACTCTTCAGGTAGCTGTTAGATCTCACAGCAGAGCTTATAGCCACAGCAAAATATATGGCAATTTCCTATTCCCATGTTTTAAACAGCTAAGGCAGATATGAACACCTCTCCCATGCAGTGATAGACAGAGTACTGCTTGGTTGTTTGTGGAAGGGATTCAAGTGGGCTGGATAGTACAGCTATAAACAATGCCTTGTGATTTGTCTTTAGGGCTTAGCATTGTAGTGAAGTAAATCTACACTCAGACCAACCTGCTCCTAGTCCAGAATCAGTGAATAGCATGTGCATTCCAACTTAGTAAAGTTTTAAAAATTAAGTCATTATTTTAGGAAAAAGCTGGCTGTTACAAGGCCTGCTCTAATTTTTGTCTTTCTCAGCTGTCCTCCTAGGATATCACGTCACAGTGGAAACACGTGGTTACTTGCAGGGCTTCTGAAACTAACAAATCCCTTAACTAGGAGAGATCTAGGCACAATCCACCTGAAGAACAGGAGGTCTTTTTTCCCCATGACCAACTGACATATAGTTAAGACGAACTCTAGCATGTCTACATTGCAGATGAATGACTTTGAACTCCTCAGTCATTCATACTATATAGCCAGGAAAAGACCTTACCTGCAGCAAATTTCTGACAAGGTAGGATTTGTGATCCCATTAATGAGAAATGTGGAGAGAAATTAATATTGATCTTCATATATGTGTACAGTAATTGTTCAGTAAACTCTGAAGCAAGGAAAAATAGAAGGAAATGTAGATAGAGTAGATAAGCAAAAAGCAAGTCCTTACCTTCAGCAAATACTCAATGCCAGTTTCACTTACAGAAAGACAGCAAATGGGCTTATTTCATCTGCCAGTTTCAGCAGAGGCTACTCTGTAAGGCAACAAGTACTTCCAGTATACAAGAGGTGACTCCTTCCCAGACCTTGCCAAGATTGAATACGAGAAGCTAAAAATTACTCCCTAATAACAGTAAGTGATGATCCTTAAATGGATCACTTTCAATCATACAGCAAGTAACTGAAAACTTCCTTTTTTCCTTTTCTACTATCATTGTCAGGAGCCTGTCTTGCTCTGTAGAGTATAAACCTGTACTCATCTGCCTCATTTGCAATCTCTAGCTTTAGAATTAGCAGTATCTACAGCAGAATCTGCATAAGTCTCATGACCTCATTTGTCCAGTCTCCTTGTCCTTCTAATATTACTTTGTGTATGATTGATAATAACTTCAAAAAGAAAAAGAGGAGGAGGGACTGCCAAGGATCCCCCCACTGCCTTGGGACTGCACAGGGGAATAATCACATGGGATATTTTTGGAACAGATGGCAGTGACCTGACGAAGGCACAGAAAAACACAGCTGTGAAACCTAACACTTGGCTTCATGTACAGAGAGCAGGAGCATCAGAGAAACAAACAGGAGATGCAGCAGAAGACAAGTCAGAGAAAGGTATTAGAGGATAACAAGAGAATAGTGAAAGAGCAAATGACAAAGAGGTAACAAAAGACACACAAAATAAATGCCTTAAAGAGAACATGGTAGAGAAACAGTTAAAAGACAGCTGGTATATAAGAAGCTGAATAAAGTGGCTGTTATATAAATAAGCCGAGATGCTTTTACCACAGAAGGGACTGAAGGGCAGGAAATGGCCAGCTGACTCATCAGATCTCTTATTTAGGTGATTTGTGACTTCAAATGCTAACCAGCAATGGCTTGGTCTGCCATCTCACCTCTTCCCGAGGTACAAAGACTTTATAAGCAACTTCAATATTGGATTGTGACAGTGCAATAGATTTTCTAAAACACAGAAAAACAGTAATCATTCCTGCAGTCTTTAAAGCCAGGCAATGACCTACCCTTTCTTTGACTAAATGCAGTGTACCCAGAGAGCAGTGACTTTTATTTCTGAAAACAAATGTTTGTAGGATTAGTTTGGCATATATCTTATGTGCTATTCTTTCTTTGCTAGATAAGAAAAAACTAACATGACTGACTACATGGAGTGAATAGTGATAATGATAATGTTTGATAGGAGCATGTTCCCAAAGTTAGTATTTTAAGGCATAAATTGCTAAGACTCTCAAGTCTCAAAAGTATCTGGGATCCACTTAAGGCATTTTCATCCAGAATTGCAATCTCATATTCACTTGCTACTGAATCACTATAACTGATCTTCATTTCTCTTTGTTTTGAGAAATACTTCATTCTTCGTTAAGGTTAATGATTCAGCATCTACCTATCACTAAAGCCTGATTAGATCCAGTAATTATCTGCTTATCTTCCTCAGATTCAGAAAAGCTCAATATATTATCATCAAAGAACTCCTACATCTATAGCCCTTTTTAAATGAAATAGGTAGCAGCAGTTACCTTCTGATCCTAAAGTTTATCTGGGATGCGAGTGACTTGAATTCAAGTAAAGAGCAAAATGTTTTGAATTTAACCATGCAGACACTTGAAGGATCAAACAACTACCATTTGCTACAAATTCCTGTCCTGTTCAGAATCTATGCTCTCATTGGCAAATATGTGAGACAAATTTATGAGTAAATGAAGACCATGGAATACACTGACTTTCTTTCTTGAATATCTGCTTAACAACCTGCATATATATTCTGCCAAAGAAGGCTTCCCTTTTACCCAATTATATGGATTATGCTCTTTAAATTAAGGAGATCTAATGCTAGTCACGTCTCCCCACAAGCATGCAGGAAAACTGGCACTAGTCTTAACACTCTGACTAGTCCAGTTCTAAATTAAAGAATAAAAAAGTGAAATGTCTAAAAACACGAGTTTGCTACAGCTGCAGAAAAAATATAGCCATTTTCCCCAAGTAGTATATTCTTAGTTTTTTGTATCTTTCACAAACTTGTTCTCTCTACTACCACTTTTGTTCAGTTTTGTTGCATTTCCTTACAGTTCAGTACCCATGCAATTTGATCAGCTCAGCAACCAACTCAGTTCAATGATTCATCCCAGAACTTGCTCTCTGTCCAGAAATCTTACAACATTCTATGCTGTGTGTATGGGAACTGTTGATCACAGCCTGAATCTCTGATTGACCACCTGAGGCAAGCAATGAGTCAGCCACAGGAGCACAGGTGAAGGCAACTCAGCTGTGCTACCTGGAGGGATGGAGCCTGGCTCCACCTCTCCTACATCCCATTTAAGTGCTGACTGCCACTGAGGAGGGATCTCTTTCTGGAGTTTACTTCTTGAGTTTACTGTGAGCCTATGACACTAGTAAGCATTTCCATTTATTTTTATTGTTTTTCCACTGTGATAAGCTTACTAAGTTTAACCTCTGTGTACCTACTGATTGTACACCTATTAATTGTACACTGTGCAAACAGACTAGTGAAATCTGATTACGTTGTGCATTAGGCCCACAGTCTCAGTGTTCTAGTACTAACGTTAACTTAATCCTGACACTGTGGATGCTACTTTGTGTTGGCCTACAGAAACATGGAACAACAGACTGAAATATCTTATAGTTCAGACCTTCCACTGAAACAAATGACTCTTTCAGCAATGTTAGTACTTGCCAATTGATAAGAAGCACTTTCAGTTGAGCAAAATACCAAGAGGTTGGGCGCTTGCGTTGTGTCTATGCAGATCAAACTTACATTTATTATATAACTCAATATTTGAAGTCATGCTGTCAGTCATACAAGGCCTTAGGGTCACACTACAGATCATAAAATTCTTCACTTGCATGTATTAGCTCATGTACAGGAGAAATACTCTCTCAGTCTTTGCCTCTACCTTCTGTTCCCACAAGCAACTGTACAATTCCCTTAGTAAACCAATTGTGTCATCTTCAACAAAGAAGACCTCTATGTTTTTTTGTAGCAGTTCAAAGATAGAGATTTCATGTTTTCCATATCTCCTACATAGTCTTGTTTACAAACATGGCTACGAAATCTTTGCACGTTCTGACACAAGTAGGCCATCATCATACACTTTCGGAGTCTGGGATTTCACTCGTGCTGTTCAGTAGGCAATCTGCAGTGTTTGATGCAAATTCTTATTTCAAATATCAGATGAAGTGGTTTCTTAGATGCAGTACAAATTGCTTCCTCAGCTTGTTCAGAGAAGTCTGAGGAATCATGAGGAGATGAAATGAATCTTAGTTCTCAAAGTTGAGATACTTAAATCAGGAAGTGAAGCAACAATCTTCATATAAATATCCTTAAAACAAAGCAGTGCAAAACATTTTGCACACCACAAAAAGATTTGCCTAAAAGAAGCAAATAAGAGCATACTCTGCATGCATTAACATCCAGCAGGGCAGAATTCTCTCTCTTCTGAAAGGTGTAACAAAGTAGTGAGAAGTTTGTCTGAGAAAAGCAAACCAATTAACAACAAGCAACTGCCTTTCCATGCAGCTCTGCAGATCGGATGTCCCTACAAACTCAGCCCTGACTCTTTTTAGCACGTTTTTCCTGATCTAGTGAAT
Organism: Perdix hodgsoniae; assembly: GCA_035772895.1. NCBI lineage: Eukaryota > Metazoa > Chordata > Aves > Galliformes > Phasianidae > Perdix > Perdix hodgsoniae. The sequence continues at coordinate 2,278,225 of JAPSGF010000091.1, forward strand.
TTGGTGACTAAATTTTTTTCATTCATGGGCATTGAAGATGATTCCCATTTTCTTAATGATAAAAAGAGAAAATGGCCTCATTCTGTCTTAGAGGAAGGCAGTTCTGGAGCATGTGCTCATGCAGAACTTTCACAAATTCTTCCTAATACAAGCAGGGAAGGATATTTGTAGGCAAGAAAAGTATTTACCAATGACAATTATAATGTAGG
>JAPSGF010000091.1:2278443-2420360 GCA_035772895.1 Perdix hodgsoniae
TATTTGTAGGCAAGAAAAGTATTTACCAATGACAATTATAATGTAGGAAATGCTCTGTCCTTCTGCAGGTATTGTACTCACCAGAGTTTGTTGGTATCGCAATACTTTTGTTGGAGAGGCCTCCCTAGTCATATCCCCAGAGACAACCTTTGTGGAGCAAGGGGTGTTCAGGGCAACGTCTTCCCTTCTGCTATCCACTGTAAAATCATGGAGTGAAGCAGACACAAGGCTTCAGCTAAAATCCCACAGTGCACCCTGGGAGAGAAGGTTACTGGTGAGGGAAAGACAGTGAGGGGAGAGTGTAACCAGAGACTCCCTACCCCCTCCTGCTCAATCTGTGCTTGGAAATGGCAGGCGCTTCCCTGCCTTTAATATCTCCCTACTGCCCTGGCACTGGGACAGCTTAGTAAATTAACAGGAGGTAAGGTTTCCCTTTCCTTTCTCAGGCAATATCACTCTTCTCTGCATTTAGAAAGGATCTAAAGTGGGACCATAGAAAGAATGGGGGCTGATGACAGAGACTTCGAAAAAAAGAGGATGGAAATAAACAATGACTAAAGTTAGAGACAGAAAGATCTTCCTGCAACTTAAGCAAAATTATTCTACAACTTATTTCAGAGGCAACTTTGAGAAGTGTCATCATCCGAGAGGGCTACTTCTCCCAGCAGTGCTTTTAAGACTATTCCTTACACGATGACTTGATGTCCTTAACCTTTAACATAATCTGACTTCAAGAATACACACTGTTGATGATTTCTGGGCCACAGTATCTCACCACATATAAACCATCTTCCCCCCAGTATTGCTACCTCCAAGAATCTTCATTCACCAACATTACCAGCACTTACTATCTTTTCAACTATTCAAATTCTCTTTTCCATTATCATTCTAAAATTTACTGCTCACAGAAGCCACCTCTCTTACCCAACTGCTAAAACCTCCCCACTCAAGCTCAGAACAACAGGTTGCTGCTCTTTCCACAGACACCTGCTGCTTCTTTACCTCTGCTATCTGAAAGTTTTTCATGGAAACTTATAAATTCTATACAGCTAGGCAAAACAAACAGCAGCTTAGGATAACATCCTGACTTCCTAAGCTGTTTCTCCCACTAAAAATATGCTTTGTAAAGCTATTTCAAAGGTGAAAATCCACTTCATTAAGGTTACCCACACAAGAACCTTTCCAATGAAGAAAATGAAGCCAGAAACACAGAAACTCTTTTTCTAACAGAAAAGGGATAAGAGAGATGAAGAAAAGGCCAGAAGTCTCTTCTCACTAAATTGATTGGCCATTAAGAAACTACACATTTAGCTTTTGGAGAGAGTCAGCCTGGACTTTGTAAGTGATAAGGACTGCTGGCCACAGCCCACATGTTGGGTGCTGACTTCTGTGGGGAGCATCAGTATCTTCCCCATACCCATTCTACATAAGAGCATATGTATATGTACAATCAATGAAATATAATTTAATTGAAAGGTACAATCAAAAAATAGATGCATAGTCAAGGTGTGGAAATAAACCAACAAAAGAGTTAGGCACAAGGGGAACAATGAGAAAATAGGTGGAATGTTTACCCATGCAGAGGGCTCACTGCAAAGGGCTCCAAAGGAGTGGATCTCTCAGAAGAGATCCTTCCTCCCTGGCAGTCAGCACTTAAATGGGTCTGGAGAGGTGGAGCCTGGCTCCACCCCTTCCTGCAGCACAGGTGAATTGCTTTCACCTGTGCTCCCAGGGCTGACATACTGCTTGCCTCAGATAACTAATCAAAGGTTCAGACTGTGATTCAGCAGCTCCCATACAGTATATAATATGGTGGCAAACTTTAGGGTGGACTAGCCAGTGAATAAGAGGTGCTATGTCTAGTCAGGGGTATCTAGAAGGCAGAGGACTGTCTTGGTATTCAGGGGAGATCCATGAGTACGAATTGCCTCTGAGACAAGTATGAGTGCATTTGTTTGGAAGCAAACCTCAAGCTGGACTAGCGAGCAAGTAGTGGAATCATGGAGCAGTTAGGAAAGCCAGGGATTTGGGCTGCAGTACAGGGGAGCTCATGTTGGTACTCAAGGGATCCTTGAATGTCCTTGTGAATCTAGAAAGAGCATGCAAGCCCTTGCACTGCTTTACTTCAATCCTTACCAGCCACAAAGACAAAAGGGAACTTCACTGTCTCTATTTCGCACCTTATGAGGCCTGATAACGTTGAAACTAGGGACAGGATGAAAAAAACTCTCCAGCTTCATTGTGATGTTAGAAAAAATTATTTGAGTAAAACTGGCAATAGCAGCAATGCTAGGGCAAATAATATTGTGAATGACTCAGTACTTGTTCCTAGTGAAAGTTAGCTTCTCCAAGACTAATCCTGTAACTTGATGATTTATAACTTCATTCTTTTCCTTTAAAAGAAGGACATTTTCTGTTTGTAAACTCTGATGACATCATCATCTTGTAATAAAAATGATCTATTAATAACAATATTTTCTTTTGCTTGTATTTCAATTTAGTAATTTAGTGATATGATACAGAGGATTTTTTTTACCTGTCTTCAGGGCATGAGCCCATTTCTCTCTGCAACTCTGTCTGTTTGGAATCTCAGCCTGGTATGTATTTTATTTTACAAACTGTTCTACAGATTTTCATCCAAATCTTTTGATGCTTTTAGAAGTATGCTTTTTTAAAAGACTATTCTGTACATCCTAATTTTGAAGAAGAGATCAATATTTTTACAGTGAGATCGTTTGAGTATCTAACATTTTTTATATAATGGCAAATGAAAACAAAAACACAGTTATTACAACTGTATTCCTATAATGAATTGCTCCACTAATTAAAATGATTGTTATGTAACTCAGATTTGTAACTACATCTTGTGAATTTCCCATTCACTGTTTGCACTCCTCTTTCAACAAAACAAAAAACACTTTTGACCTTATTTTTTTGGTTTTGAGCCAAAATACGAATGATACAAACTCTTGCAATTCCCACTATTAAAGGCATTAATTAAACTGTGTCAGCAGCTTAAATTTACTTATCTAAAAATACAAACATTCTTTATATTACTAGCAACAGTTTCAGCACGGATAAGTTTTCCACTGAACACTACTACTAGAATTCTTGTACCAGCACTAGGTACTATTGAAAAACCAGTATACTTTTTTCAAGAGATCTCACAGCTGAGAGTAAAAAAACAGCTTCTAGTGGATCTGAGTACTGGGGTTTATTCTGGGAGTAATGAGAGCAGAACTTTCATTTACTTATTTCACACACTCATTGGCTTCCACCCTGCATTACATAGGTACATTACCTAGATCTTAACTCCCAGCAGTGATCTCACTGCTGATTTCTAAAGGTGGGCTAGCTGCACAGCTGCTTGTAGTAACCTGTCTTGGACACAACACGTCAAGGTCTCTAGTAATAGTTTCCATGTAGCAATCTGATTCCCCTGATCTTCCCCCACTTTCATCATCTTTCCTTGTTGTATCTTCATCTCCTTTCTGGGTCCTTCTCCCCACGGGCAGCCCATACTAGTTCCAGCTAGCAAGCAGCAGGATTTTGCCCAAGAGTTCAAAAGTGCCTCAGGGAGGTATTACCTAAAGAAATTATGCAAAATTCTCCTTATAGAAGTTCTATTTCTACACAGATGTATAATCCTCCAAATGGATGATACTCCACAGATTAATCAAACAAGAATTCTTTATTTTGACACCTCCAGGCGTAAAATACAAGTATATAAAAAGTAAATACCAGAGTGGCAGTGATAATGCAAGTTGATGCAATCCTACTGAGATCTAATCTTTCAGGGCAGACTACTTCATCAATCTACACATCCGTAAAATATTGCACCATTTCAAAGAGGGAGCACTGGGGTAGGAAGTGTTTGTACTCCAGGGAGGTCCAAAAACCCCTACAGTGGTTTCTTCAGAGTAAGGCAACAATTGGTGGGAATGTTTTTTGTTTTATTTATCGCATGCTGTGTGTTAGATAAGTGCAAGGCGTATTTTAATGCTGCCTCTTCGTCAGCTGGAGAAAACACAGCCTTAATTTTCCTGTGCAGAACAATAGAAAAGCACATACCTAATTTTCCAGCCTCCCTCCACATCCCTTTGTGCTTCCTATTCATAATTCTATTCTGGAAGAAAGATAAAAAAAACCAACAAACACACACATTAAGAGTACTATGCCACCTTATTGCTGTAGAATGAAGAAGACAGGAACTCCAGTATACAGACTGTAGCCCATACACAACCTAGTATATCAGAATTTAGGCTACCACAGAAGAGAACAATGCCCATCTCCCTGCACCACATCCCATGGGAGTAACTGCAACTTGGAAGAGGCAAGTATGAAGAGAATGCATGTGAAATTTCCAAACAAAGTGATGGATTATGCCATAACATTACTGATTGATCAGTCAAAATGACATTTGGCAAACAATATTAGCTGAACAGACAGCTTTAAGTGACCATAGCTGAAGAAAGAAAACTCACCACATATCAGAGTAATAATATGAAACTCTTCTCTTTTAAATGAAAGAGAAACAGACTGCCAGTGAAAAATAATCCAAGCGGCATGCTTGGGTTATAAAGAACCTTGAATATTTTCATTAAACAGAAGATATAAGAGCCCTTTCTACAGGGTTGCATGGTTTCAGGGATTCAGTTATACAGTGCAATTTATAGACTCTTGAGAAGTTGGTTGAGAAGTTGAGAAGGGGAGCTAATCCAGAATTTCCTGATTTAAAACTCTTTCAGGTGCATTTAAATGACATTCACTAATTTGTGTGAGAAACACTGGATTTCCATTTGTTTTTCTAATAACCTGGGATGTCTTGCAGCTCTCTTGATAACTTGGCTACAGAAAAAAAATGTGCAAGAATGGACTTCAAGTGATCAAGATTGACTGTAAAAACACTTAAAACAATATCCTGTTTTAGAGAGCAGGATTCTCCTTCACTGTGCACAGGATCTGACATGCATGAAGAACTGGACAAGAAGAACTTTAAAAAAAATAAAAGCATAAAATAAGTAGTATTTTATAAATCATTTTCTTCTCAGAAAGGCTTATGTCTTCCAAAATTTGTATGGATAGTCTATTTTTCTTTTCACATACACATTTCTAAGAAATGTCCTTATGCCTCCTTCCAAAGGATATTCCCACTTTTTCCCAGTTATAGTGCTGATCTCTTTTCACCAACATCCATACATATGAAATAAATCAGATATTAGCATTTTAACCCCTGAACTGAATCAGATTATAATGAGCTGCCTTATTTTTGTAGAAGACATCAAGAACTGGACTGGCTAAACATGAAAGAGCATTCTTTGCTTGGCATCTGATGTCACGGCTGTGAGAATAGAAAGGTACACATCCATACTCAGTTCAGCTTTGGCAGTATCCCTCTTCCAGTGGAGCTGGTAGGGTTATTTTTCTGGCACATAACCAGGAAATAGGTACAGGTCCCGACAGAGTGTACTACAGTATTCTGACATTTCCTTGCAGCGGTGGAATTCTGTGCCTGGGGCATAACCTTCTCGTTGCTTGATTTGTCTATTCACCTAAATGTAAGATTAAAAAAGTAAAATGATTGAAAGGGTTAAAAAGACAAAGTGTCATTGATTTTCTTACTTTAAAATTATTGTTTATCTAATTAATTAATCGCCAGTATACTGCCTTTCTAAACTACAAGAGGGATAAAGAACTAAGGTGCAGCTCTAGTTACTGTAAGCACACTGCAGTCTTCACTATCCTCTCATTTCCTTAATTTTCCCCCTATATGAGTACAAGTGCTTGTACTGTTACATGCTGAGCCAGTTCAGGCCAAATCTACCTGAAAAAATAAACTATTTCTATACTAGAAAAGTGATGCGTGGCAAGTTAGATTAATCTCCTAAATTCACAACGTGGCCAACACAAGTGTAATGGAAGGAGCCAAAGAAACCTAGCATTTTGTCATGGTTTTTGGTTATTGGTATTCCACATTATAATATCATGTAGTCCACTTCGAGTTAAAGTGTTAATGCTCCAGTTCCAGGTACCTGTCCCAGAAGAGAAGAAGAACTACATTCCCCAGAAGACTGTTCACTGTGTTGTTACCATTTCTGCTCAGGGGGAGCAGATATAAGGCCTTGGTAGGCATCTGACTGCTCTCTTCTTCATCAGGCTCTCCTCCCTGATGCTCAACTGGACTGCGCATCTCACCTCAGTGTTACCGTGAGGCCTATCCACCTTTTGGACACTCTCTCCCATTATATTTGATTTATTAGCTTCAATTCTAATTATATTATATTATAGTGTGTTATCTTGCATTTCGATACCATATTTAGTAAATTAGTTTGCTTCTCCTCATATCATTGCCACTGTTTTTAATTATTTTGGGGTCCCCTATTTCCCTTTTCCAGAGGCATGGATTTTGTGAAATCCCTCTGCCCTGCCAGTCATGGAACCAGGATGAACCAGCCTGTAAACCTTTGACACATTTTTTACTTCTACTAATTTACTGTGGAACTGAACATAATTATCTATCTCTAATTATATATATTTATCTATCTAAATGAGGAAAGAAGTAATAATTTTGCTACAAATAGGGCAACAGCATTTGCTTAAAGAGTATATTAATCCTAGCAACTTGAAATTGAAGGCTCTTCAGAAACCAGGCAAGTGTGTGAAAGGAAAGACATTACAGCTGACCTTCACCAACATGTCAGCCACATGAGTGTCTCGGGAGTCCTCTGCAAACACAGTGGTGAGTGCCTCAATATACCAGGATCCACGCTTGGTGTTGCGCATGGCTGCAGTGCCTGAGAAGAAAGAGTATGCACGATAAAGTTCCAGGGGAAAATGGACGTACAGAAACTCTTAAGACCCTAAGAGTTCGTGATTCATTCCAGTACCTTTCAAACATGCATATCCACAGATCATATCGGAGCATGTAGGCAGACGCAGCTTGAGATTTTCTTCCTTGTTTGCATCACTCTCCTCACAGCCTGGGGAATCTGACCGTTCTTTGCCATCCCTTTGATCCACCCCCCTGTCTGTCTCATCTGGTGATTAGTGCAGCAATAAATAAGAGAGGGAGAAAAAAAAAATATTATCCTGAATTACTGTTTTCCTTACTTTTGCGCTCCAGTCAGCAATGCCACAACTGTTGTCAAGATGACAGTTTCTGCATATGCTGTTAGCTTTTTTAGCTTTTTAAAAAACTCATCCGAAAGCTCTTCTGCACAAACTAATACAAATACCAGCGATTGCTGAACGTGCTCAACATAATGTGATGACAAGTCTACCTGCTAATTGAGAACTATAATTTTAGTTGCTATGGTCTATCTCCAAGAAAATACTGACCAAATACTTCACTGTCAGAATTCTGACTATAATACCACTTACTTCAATCAAAATCATTGTACATGCAATGGAAAAATAATTTCATCCCAAACACTAGAGAGAGAGATCTATAGTACATAGAGATTTAGTTTAATACCTGGAGAAGATTCAACATCCTTTCCAGGATTCAATAGTATGTACTGTGATAATTCTAGATAACCTCAATTTGTTGCTTAAATGATATTTTACATTGTAATCTACACTAATAACAGTGGCAGTAACACCGACAGTCCAGCTATGTTGCTATAAAAATAAACCTATTTTACAGGCTTTCTACAAAATTTTGCCCTTTTCTTCTTCTACTATATGATAAAAATCTACTATTATACTTCCTAACAGCATGGATTAGATTCTGGTTTTAGGAAGCCCAAGTATTCACTTCAGTGGCCTTCCTTTTATGATGGCAGTAGGTCTCTGTTGCTATGTCGTGCCTAACAAATGCACTTGGATTTCTAATCTTTTAACAGGCAGCAGAATTGGTTGCATATTGTAACTATGTACAGGAGATGGACAGTTCATAAGGCAACAAGATGGGTTCTTCTCCTCAGAAATGAAAACAACAGTGGGAGGAGTGTGATTGTCTAACAGGTTATGTATCCGATGATTCCATACAATAGTTCAAAATTTAATGAGTACTCCCATTATGCTCCTTCTTCCTCTCTTAAAAGTAAGAATTTTTAACCACTCTTTTTCCCCTCTTGCCTTTTATTACACTTCTCCGAACCCTTTCAGTTCTCTGTCATGTTAAAACTTTAGACTACTGTTCACAGTGTATGTTACTTCAGATAAGATGCACGTAATTTTATAGTTTATTCATACTACCATAGCATATCAAATCAAAGCTTTTTTGATTAAAGATTCAGAATTAAATGTCTTCCTCATGCATTTGTCTTCAAACACCATTCCTTTCAACAATGTAACTAAAAACATAAAGAATTAACCCTGTCAAGGTATTACTTTGCATATTCAAGCTCTAATTTGTATCATCAATAACTGCCATCCAAGTCGTCAGAATTTCTCTGAAACTCCTAGACCTTTTTTCAATCATTTTTAATAACCGTTAACTGCACATCTGTCAGTATTTACAGCAGTTCTTCTCTTTGCTGAATCAACTCCTATACTGAACACAGATGCCAAATGGCTTTAAAGCCCCATTTTATGACATGGTGAAATCTGACAAGCTGTCTTTTCCCACTGCTTTCTGTCACTATTGGCTTTTGATCTTTAAGTGGACTACTTCAATTCTTTAGCAGACACATGCCAAATGTCCTTTGAAAATGAAGTAGACCACATACATTCTTCATATCTGAAGATTTAAAAAATTTAAAACGTGTCAGTTATAGAGAAAAGACAAGACTTATTACATAAACTTAGTGAAAAAGAGTGACACCTCACTTAACTTTGGCTGGTTCCAACTAACTTGCATGGTTACATAGAGACACTGACTACTAAGCTAAAGTTATCTACACCACTTATACAGCCTTTTAAATATATAAATATTGCAAAAGCAGTATTGGCTAACCTTTGAACACCAGTATGAAAAGGTACACATTTTTATTGACTGCTCAGTTGATTCATAACTTGCATTCCCTTCTAACTACTAATTAAGTTTACAAGCCAGATTAAAAAGGCATATTTAGTTAAAGGAATTTTTTTTTTTCCCTTTAAGTTGTTCAAGTATCAATCCTTTGCCTACTGTAATATCCCGCTTCTACAGCATCCCCATAGCAAGTTTCTCACTCTTTCCCTCTTGAAACCCTCATGGAAAGAAGAAGGACAAACATGGATGTTAACTTGAACAGACACATTATGGTAACATTACAGGCAGATAAACCTTATTACCTAATTAGGTCAGCAGTCAATTCTGGCTTATTAAACTCATTTTCATACTGTTACTAGTCCGCACATTTGTATTTGTTGAAGAATATTTAAAGGTTCAGTAACATAAGGAATATAATCACATTAAATTCATACTGGTAAAGATGCATATTACAGTATTCCCAAATACTTAAAGGATCAAATATTTGTGACATCCACAATGCTTCATGTAGATTTTATATTTTTTGCTGTTAGGATTAAACATGAGTAGGTAACAGGTGAATGAAACATGCTCTTGGCTATAGGACAAACTATAAGCCAGCAAAATTGGGAAAAATAGAGGAAATAAATGCAAGGAACAAAAGAAAAGTAGGGGAAAAATAATACATGCTAGAAAACAGAACTTCTCTATCACAAAAGAAAATAACCAAAAGCTATCCAAGACAAAACTTCTCTTTGGGGTACTCCTAGTTTCACAGTTATCTGTGAAAGTCCACATGAAAGAAGAGATTTGGTCATTTTCATATCTGAAGGGTAGGTTGTTACAGATACGTTTAGTTACGATAGGAGGAAAAATGAATAGCAGAATTAAGAAGAAAATGATAGGAACACACAGATCGGAAAAATAACAAGTTTATGAGAATTAAATGAGTTTGATAGTTGCATGTGAAAAAGGTTGAAAATAGGAGACTGATTAAAGAAAAAGAAAACAAAGAACAAATAGCAGCTAACTCTGATAGCTCATGAGACACCAGAAAAAACAACATATCCAGGATCAAGGGAGAGACGCGGACTCAGGCAAGACTTGAATGCTAGTGTACCGCTTCATGCTGTGCTGCAATTTGATGCACCATAAGCCCCTTCCCCCCCATTGCAGGTACAACAAGAGGAAGTCTTAATATATGAGTTATATAACTCATATATTACTCATATATAATAATTCATATATGATATATATGAATACATAGAGCTTTACGCCTCTGAGGTGCTCTGTGATCTGCAAGTCAATGCACACACCTCATGCAGAACAGAAGACACTTACAGAGCAACAGATGCAGTGGCATCAGCAGGGCAGAGGGAGGTGAATATGGATCCCACTTACACCTGAGAGAAGCAGAGAGGAGAGTTGACAGCAAGTTGAATGTGAGGGTGTGTACGTGTGTAAAATGAGCCTCAATGGGATGACAAATCACAGCTTCTAGTATTTAGGCACTCACCTCCCCGGCAGGCCTGAATAAAGAACATTTTGGGCTTATTCTGGAGATTGGGGCAGTTTGCATTATCAAAGAGCCTGAAAGCCTCCTGCAACTGAGAGAAATAAAAAAAATAATCCAAATATTCTTTACCGCAGACCTCTGTAAGCCAATCCCACACTCACTTTGCTTCCTCATATTTTGGTTATTACCTCACTACTCTTTCTTCTTTATCTCCAAACTCACTGTGTCACAAACATCCTCCCACCTCCCCACTCTGGGCTCCTGTTAGTTTGAGGTCACATGCTCTACCTGGTATGTGTATGTGAAGAGAGAACGGAGTAACAACTTCTCATCTAACAAATATTTATGTCATTCCTTATCTTACAGACTTCTCATAGCTATCACTGCCATTTTCTTTACACAAGCTCTTATTATTGCTTTTTGATTAAAAAGAGTAAATCCTCAGTCTCCCCATCCCTTTCTGTTTTTTTCCCCTCTTTCCACTTTCACTTTCCAAGATGTAACCTACAACACGTCAGGACACAGTAAATATACCTGTAGGAGTTTGCCATCAGTGCCATAAACCCCACCCTCTACACCATGGGAAAGTAAAGCTACAATACAGGAATCCACATCCTGATGGTCTGGCAGCTTAGAAAATCTCTCCAATGCACTCTCCATTTCCTGTAAGAGAGAAAAATTATTTCATGCTTCCCAGAATTACATGGGGAAAATGGGTTAATGTCCAGGGAAAAATACTGATCACAGAATGGCTTAGGTTTTCCTAAGCTATAGCTCTCCTATTACAGAATAAACTCTACATACATATGCAGGACAAAAGATTTCTGTTTCATAATATAGAGAAAAATATACTTACTCTTTTACGTATCATTTAGTCTTAAGTATAACATTGTTTAGCAGGGATCACTTGGACTTAGATGCACTGATACCTACTGTTCATAGAAAAGTAAGGTCTGATGAGAGATGTGGAGGTCAGGAGCTGTCATAGGCAGAGCAACCATGAAATGGTAGAGTTCTCTATTTTTGAAGTCATGAGGAGGGACAGCAAACTGCTACCTTGGAATTCTAGAAGGTGGACTTTGAACTACTCAGGACACTTTTAGGGAGGGTCCTTTGGGATTTAGTCCTGAAGGATAAAAGAGCCCAGGAAGGCTGGACACCTGTGAAGAAAGAAGTCTTAGAGATGCAGGAGCAGGCTGTTCCCCATGCCCTAAGATGAGCTGGTGGGGAAGAAGACCAGTGTGGATGAACAGGGAACTTTTTTTGAGGCTCCAGAAGAAAAAGAGTCTACCTCTTTTGGAAGAAGGGACAGACAGCTTAGGGAAGAGTACAAAGAATCTGTTATGATGTGTAGAGAGTGTATGGAAACTGCTGAATCACAGCCTGAACCTTTGATTAGTTATCTAAGGCAAGCAGTATGTCAGCCCTAGAAGCACAGGTGAAAGCAATTCACCTGTGCTGCAGGAAGGGGTGGAGCCAGGCTCCACCTCTCCTAGACCCATTTAAGTGCTGACTGCCAGGGAGGAAGGATCTCTTCTGAGAGATCCACTCCTTTGGAGCCTTTTGAAGTGAGCCCTCTACACAGGTAAGCGTTCCATCTATTTTCTCTTTGTTCCCTTTGTGCCTAACTCTTTTGTTGGTTTATTTCCATACCTTGATTATACATCTATTGTATTTTGATTGTACCTTTCAATTATATTATTTTTCCTTGATTGTACAGGGAGAAAATCAGAAATGCAAAACCCCAGCTTGAATTCAACCTGGGCGCCACAGTAAAGGAGAACAAAAAACTTTTTTTACAAATAGGTTAACAATAGGAGGAGGGCTAAGGACAATCTTCCATCTTTACTGGATGTGGCAGTGAACATGACCACTGGGAATAAGGAGAAGGTTGAGGTTCTCAATGCCTTCTTTACATCTGTCTTTAAAAGTCAGATTGATTAGTTTTGGGGAACTTTACCCCCTGACCAGGAAGTCTGGGATGGGGAGCAGTATTAAGCCCCTCAATTCAGGTAGAAACATTTAAAGACCTGCTACTCCACCTGAACTGTCACAAGTCCATGGGGCCAGATAGGATTCACCCAAAGGCGCTGAAGGAGCTGGCGGATGAGATTGCCATACCGCTTTCCATCATCTATCAGCATTCCTGGTCAACCAGAAAGGTCCCAAAGGATTGGAGGTTTGCCACTGTGACTCTGCTCTACAAGAAGGGTCATAAGGGAAGATCCAGGAAATACAGACCTGTCAACCTGATGTTGATGTCAGGGAAGGTTACAGAAGAGATCATCTTGAGATCACATGGCATGTACAGGACTGTTTGAGAAGCAGGTCTAGCCAGCATGGGTTCATAAAAGGCAGGTCCTGCTTGACCAACCTGATCTCCTTCTACAATCTTGTGACCTGCCTGGTGGGTGAGGGAAAAGCTATTGACATCATCTACATAGACTTCAGCAAAACTTTTGATGCAGTCTCCCACAGTTTTGTCCTGGAGAAGCTGTCAGCCCATGGCTCAGACAGATACGCTTTCTGCTGGGTGAAGAACTAGCTGGATGTCCAGGCCAGGTGGTGAATGAAGTTAAATCTAGCTGGTGACTGGTTGGTCATGAGTGGTGCTCCTCAGAGGTTAGCACTGGAGTCTGTCCTGCTAATGTCTTTACTGATGACCTAGATAAGGGGATTGAGTGCACCCTCAGAAAGGCTGCACATGACACTAATTGAGAGCAAGTGTTGATCTGATGGGGGATAGGGAGGCCTTGCAGAGTGATCTGGACAGGCTGGATAGCTGGGCTGAGGCCACTGGGATGAACTTCAACAAGACCAAGTGCCAGATCCTACACTTTGGCCATAACATCCCCAAGTAATGCTATAGGGGCAGAATGGCTGGAAGACTATGTGGAAGAAATAGACCTGGGAGTGTTAGTCAATGCTCAGCTAATCACAAGCCAGCAGTGTAGTATGAGCCAGACAGCTAAGAAGGCCAATGGCATCCTAGCTTTTTTCAGAAATAGTGCTGCCAGCAGGAGCAAGGAAGTGATCATTTCCTGGTATGCAGCTCTGATGTGGTTGCACCTTGTGTACTGTGTTCAGTTTTGGGCCCTTCACTACAAGAAAGACGCTGAGGCCCAGGTGCATGTCCAGAAAAGGGCAATGAAGCTGGTGAGGGGTCTGGAGCACAAGTCTTCTGAGAGTGGCTGAGGGAACTGGGACTGTTTACTTTGAAGGACACCTGGGGAAGACCTTACAGTTCTCTACCTGAAAGGAGGTTGTGGTAAAGTGAGGACTGGCATATTCTCCCCTGAAACACAACTCAAGTTGTGCCAGGTTCAGGTTGAATATAAGGAAAAATTTCTTCTTGAAAGAGCAGTCAGGCACTGGAATGGGCTGCCCAGGGAGCTAGTGGAGTCACCACACCTGGAGGTGTTTAGATATTGTACTAAGGAACATGGTTTAGTGGAGAAATATTGGTGGTAGGTGGACAGTTGGACTTGATGATCTTGGAGGTCTCTTCCAACCTTGGTGATTATACGATTCTGTGACTTCTTCCATATTGGTCAATAGTGGGGGATACAGCAAATATTGGAGTTGGTATATACGGATTTAACAAAGGAGATAGCAACTGCTGCTTTACAGAGGTTTTATACTAACACTGGAGTCTGGTTGGGATATTGAAGCACTTTAACAGATGCTTACACTGGTAAGCATCACAGCTGTGAACTCAGCCATGCTGATTCTAAAGTAGTAGTAGTAGGATCTCCCTTACCTCTGCACTTTGATCATGAAAGACAGTCACTTGATATCCAAGATGCTTGAAAAGCAGCTCTAGGGAAGCACAGTCCACATCTCCACCTGAACGATATTCCAAGTCCTTTTCACTGCTGAAATGGATATTGCTGAGAATAAGTGCTAAGCCTCGGGGCTCTGATATCAGTTTGTATGCCTGAGAAGAAGATTTAAAATTGGCATATTTAGACTATGCAAGGAAATAACAGAATCTGTGTATAACACCAGTCCCCATACACCCAACATAAACATGTAGGATTTCTAGTTTGAGAAGGCACAAAAACAGTAGAGGTAAAAGAAGTATTGGCTTGTTTTTTTTTTAATATAGCAAATATTTATATTGTAAAAGGTCTCAAAGGCAACTGTTTCTGCAAGCTCTCACAACTAATGATCCTACAACAGTATTAATAAGATATTGTAATGGCTTGACTTATTTCCCGTTTTATAAGGAAAACAGATTAAGCATTTCAAATTGTGAATTAGCTCTTGCTAATGCTTTTTGCCTTTCACACATACCCCCGCAGGGCCAAACAAGTTTTGGTCATACTTGCCAAAAGGCCCTAGGAAAACACTGAGCAAAATTTAGCTTACATTTCCTATTTGTGGTTGGGAGCAAGAAGAGATGTAAAACAGCCTGTGAGCAAGAGCAACTGTAGCAGCAGGCAGCAATAAATTACTGATCTTCAAAGTAGTGTGGATGACAAGAAAAGTTAATAGGGGAAAAAAACTAATTTAAGAAGGGTGTCTTCAAAACCACCTTGCTCCTTCCACTCTACCAACAACAAACTAATAATAAATTGGTAATAACATCCCTGTGAATAAGAAGTGAAATTTAATACTGAAGAAGCATATCAAATACGGTGTAACCAGACACAGATATAAAAAGAAATTAAGCCAGACTCATGTTGATGTCGGCAAATTAGGTCTCCCCAACAGTTACAACAACCCCCCCGCCCCCAAAAAAAGAAAAAAAAACAACCAGGAAAAATATGTTTTACTGAACAGAGAGCCTGTTACAGAAGGCTTAAGTGCTAAGAGTTAAGCTGTAGTGTAACTCTACTAACATGTCTGTGCTATCACAAAAAATTATTTCTTTTCCTTAAGCCTACACCATCACAACCTATGCTTTACAAATGGAACAAACAGAAAAATAATTATGACTATCTATATAACTTCTGAAAATAAATAAAGGGATTAGAAATTCAGGTTCTTCTGCTCCCTACTGCACAGAATCCTGATCTTATTTCTGCACCTAAGGAGGCTTGTCTTGATACAGTAGAAAATTAAAAGAGCCAGGATTGTGACTGCGAGGTGAAAAATAGTTCTAATATTGTACAGTTATTTGCAGTCACAAATAAACATACCATAACACTAACATGTACCCATAATGAAGTATGTGTTTCTACTCAGTTGTAGTGTGTATCAGCTGATATATCTAAATATTTCACCTTTGAAGGAGATTTTCTCTATCAACAACTTACTAAGTGCTGGTGATCACGATAGAATTCTGGAGTGCAGTGCTTCACTGGAGGAATCGAAGGACCATCTCCACTGTCCAAAGAATGTTCCACTGGTTTTGTGCAAAAGAAAAATATAAATAATAACAAAAATTCTAGCTATAAACCCTCTGTATTAAGGTAGTAATTTGCAAATTCAGAAGTATGTGGTCTAAGGCATATTCATGTCTTATACAACTCGTATGTCTGAATGTTTTGCTTGATCAAGGATATTTCTAATAGGCAACAGATTTTATATTCTGCCTTTTTTGTAGATCAACCTAAGGCCTAGCAAATTTAGTTTTGCTGAGTACAAGAACAAAATTTATACTGAAAATTAGAGCAGTGCTTTTCTGTCTTTTTGCATAGTATCTCATCCATTCTCCAGTTAAGCTGATGAACTATTGCTAGAAACATTCAAATAGAGTAGTGCTTTTCCTTTCATAAAAGATTTCTATTCTCACTGGATACAACTGCAGATCTCATTTTATGCTCAACTGGTGCATTAGTGATGAAACTAGATAGTTTTAACTTCCATAAAGTGCAATGCTCTTTTTGTGTTGTTTATCTGTCTCTGAACAACTCTTATTTCTGGTCATCAGCAGACAAGGGGAATGAGAATCATTTAATTAACATTAAGAGATGCTCAGTCCCTTGTCCTGAAGAAATTGAATTAATAGTTCAGTAAAAAAGTTCATGGTCTCTTTTGAAATACTTTTTAGCATTTTGAGCATTTCTCCCAACTGGAGAAACACACGCTCTCTAAAAAACCCATAACCTTCATACCTAAAACAACAACCAAAAAAGTTTTCAAACCTATACATTTGATCTTTAATACCAGACAGAGCTCCTAGTAGTAAGCAGCACAACACTAAAGTTGTGGTTAAGTAAATGAGTACTGTCCAGGTGTTACCAGAGGTAACATGAAATCTAACAAGGAGATTCATTCCAACAACCAGCTCCCTAACCTAAATCACAAATGCCTGCTGAAATAAAGTTGATTTGCTGAATTCAATGGAAGATACAGCTATCAGTTGATAATCAAGTTTTCATGATGTATTGTGTGACTCACCAATCAATCGTGGTCTCTTTGAATTACATGATTCACTCAGAGGAAGTGGAAGATCTGATCCATAACGCTGTTCAAGCTATAAGACATGCAATAAATCCATAAAAAAATTGGCAAAGATACCTATTTTTTTTTTGCTATAGAACAAGGCTGTAGTTATCGTGGACAATGACACAGATATTTACATACAATACATGACATACTGTAATAGGAGGTATTACTTTGGGAGTGACCTACATATTTGTTTCCATGGAAATTACAAAAGATACAAAGAGCACGAAAACACTTCTTGATAAATTCTCAGCTACAAAATATGAGTTTTCAACACAGCAACCACCACTAGCTATGCACTTTCACCAATGATGAACAAGAGTCTGCATGCTGTGGTTCTAAAATTCTGCACCAGTGGAGCTGACCCACTGTTTTAAAGCGCTAGATTGTGCTGTTGCTGAAATGCACCACCCATCGTCTCACTGTGCTCACATCTACTGTTTTGTCTCCACAAACATTTAACAAGTGTTGATGAATATCAGTGGGTGCCATTTTTTCCACATTAAGGAATTCAATTCTTCAATGCTTCATACGCACTTTCGTGTCAACATGCCATTTTGTCAGACTGCCGCTCTGCTTCCATCTGTTGCATGGCAAAAAAATGTAATGGAATATTGGTGGGAAGGTTCGGCCTCTACTGCCATGCCATCATCAGCCTCTGTCATTGTGGGACATCGTCATAAAATAGGAGGCATTATTTTTGCAGCAACCCTGTACTGAGAATACTGAATTTTTATTAAATTCTTCCTTTTATTTAATGTTAACATCTGCAGATACTGAGTAGCTTTCTACTCAGAGAACACTAAGTTAAAAGATTTTAGAAAAGATACATATTTTTGCAGCTTTTACATTCACGATGATACATCAGAGTGTGTTAGAGGTAGGAATGCAGATGAACATCACGGAATTCAACAAGAAGTGCAAAATACTGCATGTGGGGAGAAATAATCTCATTTGCCAAGAGCTGACTGTCAGGAAAGCAGCTTTGAAGAAATTGTCTTAGGGACCCTGGTAGATACCAAATTGAACATGTGCCTGCAGTGTGCCTTTGTGGCAAAGAAGGCTAATGGTATCTTGGGCTGTGTTATGAGCCTTGCCAGCAGATTAGATCAAATGAGGTGAACACCTGGAGTACAGTATCCAGTTCAGGGTTTCCCAGTAAAAGAGAGTGACATACTGGAAAGAGTCTAAATAAGGGTTTCAAATATGACTACAGTAGTTCAGCACCTCTCATATGAGGAAATGCTGAGGAAACTTGGACTGCTTAGCCTGGAATACAGAAGTCTTGGGGATCTTACCAATGAGCACAAACACTGAAGGGAGATGTTCCTTTCAGTGATGCCCAGTGTAAAGTTTTACGATTTTTGTCAGTAGTATTCCACATCATAACATCACGTAGAGCACTGGGAGTTGAAGAGTTAATGCTCCAGTTCCTTTCTGGGTACCTGGTTCTCAGAAAAGAAGAACTACATACCCCAGAGGACTTTGTGATTCTGTTTTCCATTCAGAGGGAAAAACTGCTTGCAAGTCACGAAACTACTCTCCCTTTTACTGCTTGTCTCAGGAATGCATGCCTCCTAGCCATCTCACCTTCAGCTTTAGAGTAGGGCCTTTGATTTTGGACACCCTCTCTCCCATTTATTAGCTTCAATCCTAATTATTTTTTATTTCCACTATTATAATTAGTAAATCAACTTCCCTCCTAAGATCGTTGCCCTCCCCCGTCCCTTTTTGGGCCAGTGGGCCTGCAGTCCTCCTGTTTCAGCCACAGATCGATCTAGAGGTAACTCAGTAACACTCAGGCATGAGAAGAGGTAATGCACACAAACTAGAACACGAGAGATTTTGTCTGAACACCTGGACACAATTGTGTGGGTAACTGAGTGCTGGCAGAGGCTCCCACAGAGGCTGTAGAGTCCCCATCCTTAGAAATAATAAAAAAAAAGAGCCTGGACATGGTCCTGGGAAACCTGTTCAAAATGGCCCTGCTTGAGAAAGGGGTTGGACCAGCTGACTTTCAGAGATCCCCTGCCAACCTTAACCACTCTCCATTTCTCTGTAAAAATTCTCTTCATCCCAAATTCATTTTGTTCTTTTATCCTAAGGCTACTGCAGGTTTCAACTTGCAACTAAATGCCATCCTTTCCTTTCTAATAATTTTTTTTTCTAAGCATATGAAAAACATGTATCTGTGTCCAAAGCCAATCCCTTATGCAGTCCATGTTTTATTTTTAAAAATTGTTGTACCCTTGCAATTCCACGTCTCAAGCTGGATTCTGTCTTCAAGATTGTTTCTGCCAGGTGCTGCTGTTTGGTTTCTTGTAGAGCTTCACAGAAGGCTGAAAAAGCATTAGGGCCTCTCTTGGGCAACAAATTGAGGAATTCCACATTTTGGCTGAAGCTTCCGGACTTGGCCTAGATACAAAGAAGTAACAAAATTCACACTCTAAGTACTCCTCCAACGCAATTTATTCTCATTTAAGATTCAGAACAACTCAATCTTTTTCCTTCATGTAAATGTTCCATCACCATATTTAGCTGTGTTAGATTACATTTAATGGCTTTTTCTAGTTGATTTCACTGCCATCCTTCTGTTCCTAACAGCTCAAGGGAGAGAGTATATGACAACACAGCAAGCCAACAATTCACACATTACCATAGACAGTAATACACCCTCTTCTCTCTAATCTCTATCTAATTACTATCTGAATATATCTATTTACCCTCACCAAACACACAAAGTCCAGAATCCATTTTCACTATTGCTCAATGTATTAAGTGTCTCATGTACTAATACACAAACTCCTTGGAAAGCATCATGGAAAATACTTATTTCCTGTAGTGAATTTCAAAAATATACCATGTATGCATAATGTATTTCATTTATGCCAATGAAGCCTAGCAATATATTAGAAAAGGTAACAACTAAAAATCGATTTTTTGTTTCTGTAAAACAGTCATAGGGCATTTGCAAACAAGCCGTCTAATTTGTAAAAGCCTTCCCTGTTAAGAAAACTGAAACAGCACATACAAAAATATTAGGTACTGAAAATAGGTTTCACAAGTCCTATGGAATTTTACTTTTTTTGCATTGCCACTTCAACCCAAGATTTCTTCTATGGAATGGTTGGTGAGTTACATACAATGAAGTACTAACGCTACCTTAACAATCACAAGGGAAAAAAAGCCTTAAGTTGCACATGTATATAGTCTGCTACAGAAGATTTTCACACCATCATGTTTCCATTTATAAAATTAATCCTGTTTGTTCTTAAAAGTACTTTGGCTTTTGTCTCATTACACTGTTTGGAATGAGAATGCAAATCTTGTTGATCCAATGCTTATGAACCTATTCTGAAATGTCAAGCTATGTTCATTCATGATTGGCTAATACCATTTAGTTTTCTATCAACAATGTCCCCTGGCTTCAGATTCCTGTCATTTTTCTTATTTAATAAAATTCTTACTAAAATCTAGATTTGCTGAAGTAAAAATGTCAATCTCTTTTAGCCTCCTCTTATAAATATCTTATTCCTTTTGAGGATGCAAGTGCCCTTTCCTGATCTCACAGAAACTACACCTTTCTGAACACTATTTTAATAGAAATGCATACACTAATCCCTCCTGTGCCTTTCAGGTATGAAAATACTTGTCCCTCTACCCTAGTAACAGTTCTCTATCAATCTACAGAAGAATTCAGTGGCATTCAGGTATATTTTGAAGCAAGCCCAATTAATTTTATTTTACCTAATAAGGTAAATTGACTGCTGATATTCTAAAGTGCCTATTGTTTTTTTCCCTTCTAGCAGACAAGCTCAAGATGATTAATTTTCTTCATCTTATGTCTTCACAGTTTATGATTTTGAGACATATATCCTAAATAAGAACACAAGCTAACCTCAAGAATTGGATAACATTTCATAACATTTGTGTTCTGCAGTTTGTATGTACAATAGTCAGCCTTTAGTTGACTTCTTCCTGAGCAATTCCTTAACCACCCAAAGTGCTGTAATCCCACAGGTAACTTCCACAATAGCACTGTTGTTATTGACGTTATGCTAAATAATGTTCAGCAAACATTCAGAAGTAAGGCTTTCATATAATAGACATCTTCCATTTTATTTTCTAATACATCCTAAATTCATTTTTGCATCTTCAGTCGAACTTGATAATCTATATAACACCAAGATTTGATAAACTCTGATTTCAATTCTTCTGTCAAAATCCCAATGTATAGGCCTTATTAGTGAATTAGAATATATATGCAGAATCTGATATGCAGAATACCTTACACCTTTGACAAACATCCTAATCAAAGTGATATCTTCACTACTGTGTAGTAATCAACCCAAAGCCTTTAAGTATCTCTAACTGCAATGTTCAAACTGCAGCTGTGGGCTGCATGCGGGCTGCACCAGCCCATTCTGCAGCAGCCACCTGCCCTGTGCTATTATGGCAGCGACTCTTCCCCGCCAAGCGGCCCAGCCCCATTGCAGGCGCACATCCATTGCTCAGCAACAGCCAAATATCAGTGTGCAACTGGCACTGTCTGGGTTGAAACCAGGGCATGGTAACCAGGGCACACTGAAGTGCTAACTCAAGTCATGGCAAATAATTATATGTAGTTTGGAACATGAGTCAAACAGTACTGTGAACAGAGAAAAATATGCCGCCCTGCTTTCAATTTTGATAAAGGAACAGGTTCCAAGATTACAGAAAAAAATCACCATTTTTAAAATATACTTGCAACTCTATTTTCAGTTGGCACAAATACATTACCTGTGAATTTACAAATGGAATATACAGAGTTGCAACTCAAAAATCACACCTGTTCACAAGATTTTTAATAGCCCAGTCTTACCAGAGAAAAATATCTTTCACTTCATAATCATACCTTATTCATGCCATTGCTTTTTTGGGGTATACATTTGTGAACAAGGATGTTGCTCTTCAAGGATGAAGACTGAAATTTCAAGAAAAATCTCTGACAAACATCTTACAAACTCACTAGGAACTACAGCCACTGCCATCAAATCAGACACTGATGCATTAGTTTCACAAAAACAAGGTAAAATACCCTACTAGTTTTGTTTTGTTGCTTTGTTAATGTTTTAGTAAATAAATAAATAAAAAGGTTTGTTACTTACATAAATTAAAAATATCTTTTATATATGGTCCAAAACAGTTCCTCTGTACTCTATACAGCCAAGGCAAGACAAAATATTGGCCACCCATGATCACCATGATGTTCTAGTTTGCAGTTATAGTTCAGTACAGAGTGTTCAACTTGTTTTAAAAGCAAAACAAAGCCCTAGCTATCGTATCTGCAATTTTGGAGATCTACACTGGAGCTCCGGAGAAACATCTGATGCTCTACCAAGAAGGCATTAATGAAGGACATCAGATTTAATCTTAAAAACAGCACCTCATATCGTTTAGTACCTTTCAGAATGCACCAATTTAACTCCTGTCAGTTTTTTACTTTCTCTTCTTTGGACATCAAAGAAAGCTATTTCTATTTATTAATTCTTCTCCAGTGTTCAGCCATGGACTCTCTGCTTACACTTCACATTCCATGTGAACTCTTCATCTGTCTCAAACACCTCTGTCTTCAGTTGCTCTTCCTAAAACATCCTACATTCCCATCTTTCTCTTAATTATTACAAATAAGTTTCAGGACTTGTCTAGTACCTCACGCTCCTATGGCTGGAGTACCAGAACGGAAGGACACATGTTCTTTAGGAAGTACAGGCAGGGAAGATGAAAGGGAGTGTTGCCCTCTATGTCAGGGTCCAGATGCAGTGCATGACGTTTGGCCTTGGGATGGATGAGAAGCCAACTGAGACTTTATAGCTCAGGATTAAAAGGAGGACAGGGATAGGTGATATTATAACTGGGGGATGCTACAAGTTATGAACAGGATGAACAAGTGGATGATGGCCTCTATAGACAGACAGGAGCAGTCTCACATTCACAAGCCCTAGTCCTCACTGGGGATTTCCATCACCCTGATATCTTTTGAAAGGACAACATAGCATAAGCAATATAGACAAAAGGCATAAGCAATCCTCCTGGGATACACTGATGATAACTTCCTTCTCCAAGTGATAGAGAAGCCAATGAGGACAGGTGCACACTGGACCTTGTTCTCACCAACAAGGAGGAGGTGGGGAACACAAAGTTCAAAGGCAGCCTTGGCTGCAGTCACCATGAAATGCTGACATTCAAGAACCTTAGGGAAGTGAGGAGGCTACCCAGCAAACTTGAAACTCTGGACATCAGGAGAGAAGATTTTGGTCTCTAAGGGACTTCCTTTGTAGAAAATCATGGGATAAGGCTCTTCAGGGAAGGGAGGCTCAAGAAAGATGGCTAATAGTTAAGGACTACCTTCCTACAAACTCAAGAGTGACACACCCCAACAAAGAGGAAGTCAGTTAAAAATACCATGATGCCTGTATGGATGAACCAGAAGTTCCCAATCAAACTCAAAAAGTAAGCCTAGAGAAGGCAGAAACAATAACAGGTAGCCTTGGCTGAAAACACAAAGGTGCACAAGTCCATGGGACATAACAAGGCACATCAGAGCAAACTGGCAGATGAAGTTGCTAAGCCACTATCCATCATATCTGAGAAATTGTAGCTGTGTGTTGAAGTCTGCAGTGACTGGAAAAGGGGAAGCATAATCCCCCATTATAAAAGGGAAAGATGGAAGACCCAGTGGCAGGCCAGTCACTGTGTCCAGCAAGACCATGGAGCAGATCCTCCTGTGCTAAGGCACACAGAAAATGAAGGGGTGACTGGTGACACCCAACATAGCTTCACTAAGGGCAAACCAAGCCTGACGTATCTGGTAGCTTTCTACAATGGGATTACAGCATTGATAAATGAAGAAAGAGGAACTGAGGTTATCTACCTGGACTTCTGCAAGGCATCTGACCTTGTTCAGCACAACATCTTGTCTCTAAATTGGAGACATGGATTTAACTGATAGGTCACTTAGTAGGAAAGCCACACTCAAGTGCCCATGAGGAGACTAGTAACAAATGGTATTCACCAGGGGATGGTATTGGGACTGGCACTATTTAACATCCTTGCTGGCAACAAAATCAGTGGAATTAAGTGCGCCCTCAGAAAGCCTGTGGATGACACCAAGCTGAGTTGTACAGTTGGTTCTCTAGAGAAAGAGGATGCCATTTAGAGAGACCATGACAGACTTGAGTAGTGAGCCCACACAAACCTCGTGAAGTTCAACAAGACCAAAAGCACGGTTCTGCATCTGGGCCAAGGCAATCCTGAACATGAATACAGGCTGAGAAATGTCTGGATTGAGAACTGCCCTGCAAAGAAGGACTTCAGTATACTGCTGGATGAAAAACTGAATACAAGCTTGCAACGTGTGTTTGCAACCCAGAAAATTAATCGTACCCTGGGCTTTATTGAAAGAAGTGTACCTAGCAGGCTGTGGAGGATTCTCCTCCTCTACTCCACTCTCATGAGATCCCACCTGGAATACTGTGTTCAGCTCTGGGGAGCCCAGCATAAGAAAGACATGGACCTGTTAGTGTGGGCTTGGGGGAGAGCCGCAAAGAAGATCAGAGGGCTACCGCACCTCTAGTATGAAGACAAGCTGAGAGTTGAGTCGTTCAGTTTTAAGATGGCCCCAGGGAAACACTATAGAGGCCTTACACTACCTAAAGGGGACCTACAGGAATAACAGGGAGTGACTATCAGGGGGAGTAGTGTTCGGACAAGGGACAATGGTTTTAAACTAGAATTTAAATAGATTTAAATTGTGATTTAGGAAGAAATTTTTTGCTCTGAGGGTAGTGAGGCACTGGAACTGGCTGCCCAAAGAAACTGTGGTAGCCCCATTCCTGGATGTGTCCAAAGCCTGGCTGGATAGGGCTTCAAACAACCTGGTCTAGTGGGAGATATCCCTACAGAGGGTTAGAACTAGATTGCCTTTAAGGTCGCTTCCAACGTTTGATTCTAAATCCCATGCATCCTTCATCTCCCCAGGCCCCTTGTTTTATTTCACTTCATTTAGATTACAAAAGTCTGTTTAAGTGATGTACCCTATTACAGAACCAATTTGTTTATTCTTTCATTTAATTTAAATAAAAACCCACACACAACTAGTGCAATTGTTATTTGATTTTAAACACAATTATTTATGCAGATCTTTCTCATTCTTTGGCAGGAAAGGAATACACAGAAATCGTTATAGACAGTTGTACAGACAGTTACAAACCCAGGAAAACCTATGCTCTATCATCAGACACAAGGGCATTTCTCTCCTGGTATTTCCACTAAGTTACAGAATTGTCAGTATTATAATACGCTTTCAAGAATCATAGAATGGCTTGGGTTGGAGGGGACTTTAAAGATTATCTAGCTTGAATCCACTTGCCATGAGCAGGATTGGCACCCACTAAATCAGACTATCCAGGGTCCCATCCAACTTGGTCTTGAACACCTCCAGGAAAGAAGTGCTTCAGATGCACGCCTTTGGTCATTTCTTATAAAGTTTGTTCTCTCTTTGAAGACCTATTGCTTCAGCCTGCACAGTTTTCAGTGTGTTACGGTATGCCTATGGCCAATCCAAAACTTTTTCCAATTACCTCTGCCTTACAGAGAGATCTTGACAAACTCAAGAGCTGGACAATCAGCAATCACACGAAGTTTAAGAAGAGCAAGTGCTGGATTCAGCACTGGAACAAGACAATCACAGATTTACATACAAACGGCAGGATGAAAGGCTGAGCGCACTCCTCCAGAGAAACATCTGGAAGTTCTGCCTGATGGCAAATTGGATCTGCGTCAGCATCATGCCCTGACAGCCAGAAGGCCAAACATATCCTGGGGTGCATCAGGCCCAGTACTGCTAGCTGGGGAAGGGAAGATATTGTCCCACTCTGTTCTGCATGGCCTCACCTCCAGCACTGTGTGCCATAATATAAGAAGGATATGGTTTCTCTCTATTCCAAAGGAGGTTAGAGAATCCAAAGGAGGGCTGCAAAGATGGTGAAGGATCTGGAGGGTAAGATGTATGAGGAACAGCTGAGTCCCCTTGGTTTGTTTAGAGAAGAGGAGGCTGAGGAGAGACCTCATGACAGCCTACAGCTCCACATAAGGGGAGAAGAGGGGTAGGCACTGATCTTTGTTCTTTAGTGACAGTGACAGGAACCAAGAGAACAGCATGGAGCTGCATCAGGGATAAGCAACTTGGAGATTAGGAAAAGGTTCTTCACCGGAGGGTAGTCAGGTCCTGGAACAGGCTCCCCAGGGCTGTGGGTATGGTCCCAGGTTGCTGGAGTTCAAGAACTGTTTGGACACTCAAACACGGGGTTCGAATGTTGGGTGTTCCTGTGTGGAGACAGAAGTTGAACTTCATGATCCTTGAGGGTCCCTTTCAACTATGATTCTAGCACATGCCGTTCAGCATAAGTAAGAAAAGCTTGTGAGAAGTGTTTGTCATCCGACAGTCTTAGATCACACGACTTACAAAAACACATGAAATACAAATTCTTTAAGTGAAAGATGCACAGGCACTAAAACAAGCTAGTTTATAACACATTCATTTATACACTCCCACCGAATTTTTGGGGAAATTGTTTTGTTTTGTTTTTTTTTCTTTCTGCTTTTACAAATGGAAAAAGAAGAGACAAATTATCTCCCAGTGAGAAGTACTCATCTGACTCCCGAAAAGCAGCCTGTCATAGCTACAGGCCAGCATACAAGGCAGTGATTTACTAAATCAGATGAAACTCATACGGCCAAAAGCAGTTTCCAGTTCTCCTGCAAGCTGCAAAAAAGATGCCATGCCACTGCAAGTGCTGTCCAAACAGAATGACACCAGGCACACAGGTAAGAAACACATGAATTTAACTATACTGCCGGTGCCAAGAATGACACTGAGCTCAGGCAGAAATAAAGCTAACTGCAGCCGAATTGAATTTGCATACCTGTATCATTTCCACCATCTCAACGGTGATGATGTCCTTCTCTATCATGTGCTCCATCAACTCTTTTAAAACCAGCTCTCTCGCCAGCATCACCCGGTTCTTCTTTAGAGCTTCCTGGTGGTATCGCTGCATGCCGCACGCTCCCAGCATCCTGGTAAAAGAGTGGGGACCAAAACCCAACTCCGTGACAAGAGCCGACCTTAACCGGCTCGGGGGGGGGGAGACACTGCCGGATAACAGGCAGAAAAGCCCTTCCACCGTCGATTCCCAAGGCCGCATAGGACACGGCGCCAAGCGGCACCGCGCCCTTCCGCGGCCACCGCCGGACGGAGCGCCGCCGCTCTCTCGCTCACCTCCCGAACCGTCTTCCCCGCGGCCCTGCGGCTTCCGCCTTGGCGCGCATGCTCAGCGCGGAACTCCGGGGCTGATAGGCGCGCGGGGCGACATGGCTGCCCGCCCTTTCCTGCCTCGGCGTGGCGGCGGGGAAAGAGGGCGGTTCGACCTTTGGAGGTGGAAGGTGCGTTTTTCCGTTTCGCGCGCGGAAGCTTTAGAAGCTGGAAGGCGTTCATCGCCATTATGGATTCAGAAAACGAAATCTTAGCGACTGTCGTCGGTGACGTTTTTTTTGGTCTTTCTTCCGGCTGGTTTTTGCGTGTGTTGGTCAGCTGAAGTTCTCTATGACTCCTAGCAGTTTGAGTCTTGGGCCGCTCAGTTTAGGCCACGAAAGTTCCCGTTCCCGTGTAGCATAGCTGCGTTCTTTATTGTGGTTTGTGCCTTTATACGCACAGCAAACAAAGAAACTGCTCAGGAAGGACCTGGGGGGTCCTGGTGGATGAAAAGCTGAATGTGAGCCAGCAGTGTGCTCCTGCAGCTTGGAAAGCAAATGGTATCGAGGGCTCCATCAGAAGAGGGGTGGCCAGCAGGGAGTGGGAGGTGTCTGTCCTTCTCTGCTCTGCGCTTTCTGAGGCCCCATCTGGATGGAGTACTGTGTAAAGGGTAGATAACAGCAGGACAAGGAGAAATGGCTTTAAGTTGAAGGACGGAGGATTTATGTTGGATGTCAGGGGGAAGTTCTTTACAGAGAGAGTGATGAGGTGCTGGAACAGGCTGCCCAGAAAGGCTGTGGATGATCTGTCCCTGGAGGTGTTCAAAGCCAGGCTGGATGGGGCTCTGGGCAGCCTAATCTAATATTATATGGGAGGTTGGTGGCCCTGCCTGTGGCAAGGGGGGAGGAGGTGTTGGAGATTCATGATCCTTGAGATCCCTTCCAATTTGGGCCACTCTGTGATTATGTAATGACCTATCATAAACATGCAAGAAATGGTAGGCTTTAAAAACAAGTCGTCACATCTCTACCAGCAAACTTGCCTCTCATATTACTGTTACAATATAGGTATTGTGGCTGCTTCATCTCTACTGGTAGTGAAGTGACTTAGCTGAAGGTTTAGAATTGCAATCCTCCTTTTCTTCTTCTAAGCCAGTGTTATTAAATAAGTATAATGGTGATACTGGTATCACCAGTATGGTAAGATGTCTATCTTGGTAAGATGGTCTATCAGGGAACTCTCTAAGACTCGAGGTGGAGTGTTAGAAAGCAGACATTCTTTAATAGTTGGGCTGGATGCATGGGGGGTAATCCTCCTATCATACATAGCTTGCAAAAAAGCTCTTCAGCTTATATACAAAACTGGTGCTACATATGCAGAAATATTTCAAGATGTGTGTTACATATGCAGAAGTTTCTCAGAGTCATGTTACGTATACTGAAGTTTCCCTAAAGTGTGTTACATGTTCAGTGACCGATTCCAAGCAGGACCTCCTATTTCCTTGTTACAAAGACTCAGCAGACCTTCCTTATCTCCTTGGTTCAGAGACAGCTCTGTTGTCTAAGCAGATTGCAGGGCAGGGGTATCCACCAACAAACACAAGCAAACTTAATAATATTGTTACAATTAGCATCAATGCCAATAGATATTTCTGATGTACTCCTGTTTATTTATAAACAACATACAACTTTTTTTGTCCTTTCAACTATAAAGAATCAAGCAATAAGAAATAATTTATTTGCTTTTAGCTTATGATATGAGTGAAAAATGATGTAGTTGTAGGAAACAGTGCTGTGATGATGGTTGTTCTCAATCATAAGGAGAATTGGATGACCATTTTTCTCTGTTTTTGAAGAACTTTGACATTCATTAGATCTCAGTGTCTCTTTACATACTGCAAACCACTTTAGCGCTGCAGATCCCAGTAGTTTAACTGTCCCATTTAAAAACACTGTTTAGCACCGCTAATTGAGAGAGCTCAAACCTGGCTCAAAAGGGGAGCTGTCTTGATGAAGGCCATCTGTGCTTTGTGGCTTCTATTGCAAGTGCTCTCTGCTGCAGTCACAGCCTTGAAGGAGGGGCTGGTCCTTTCCAGCTTGGAAAGAAACCTCTATGCATGAAGTTGTTACGATGAACTCGAGGTGTTGACCTTTTTATACTGATGTGTGCCATGAAGACAGTGAAGTATCTTCAGCAGTCTGTTTGAGCCTGCACTGTAACATAAGTAAACTTTCCCATAGAGCTGTAAAAGTGGTGCTCCAAACGGAGGATATGTATATGTTCTCCCTCTCTCAGAGGGAGAAAAAAATGCTATTGTCTTCCTCCAGTCAACCATCTGGAGGCTGTATAAGATAAGAACTTTCTGAACAGCATGTGTAAAATTGTAATGCCATTCCTGCTGTGAGATTTTCAACCTCAAGCTGGTTAGCAGTGAAATGGTAGGTACTAGGTGGTGCTATCTTTCACATGAGCACAGCCACCCTCTTCTTAGTCACAGTACAACTAAAGCAGAGGTGTGAGTGCAGCAGAGGGGTGACAATGAACAGCAGAGAAAGTAAATGTGTGTTGTACCAACACTCTTATAATCATGGAACTGCAGTCTCAGTCTCTTAGTAAGAAATGCAAGGTGGTTGATGATCGCAATGCTCTGTGATGCTGCTGTTTGTATTGCTTCTGATCCTCTCCTTTCCAATGCAGGTTGTCTTTCTTTATGATTCATTTTCTTCCCCACAAAAGGTGCATCTCCAGTTTGAGTTGCTGCTGTCTATCACAGAACATTCTTCTCAGTGGCTTTGTTTATCTTGTGCCAAGATGAGGCACTGTGGTATTGCAGTGAGTTATATTTTGTGCAAAAGGGCTCTAGTGAATTAGATGCTAGTTCAGCTTTGCTTCAAAGAATGAAAAGACAAACTTAACGTATCAAGGTGAATGTTTGGTCCTGCATTCATAGGAAGTGGAATTAATCATAACATGGAGGGCTGGAAAGCGTCTTCAAAGACCTCATCATTGATGGCACTCTCATAAGCAGGTGGTGGAGTGAGTGGTTCCAGTGGCTCATACCTATCTGCATTACCTTTCATTTCATTGGTGTCTGAAACAAAGCACTGCTGGCTTGAAGGCAGAACCAGTTGCAAGTGCATCCTGGAGTCTCTGTCTGTTTCGGAGGCGCTCCTTGTGTTTGATGCAACTGAGACCCCAGGAATTACCACCGCAGTCTCTCCTTGGGCAATTGATTCAATAACAACATTATAAGGGGGAGGTTCGCTCAGTGGTGAGGGCACTGAGCCTGGATTGGATGCAATCGTCCATATTGCTGGCACTGACATAGTCATCACCTCCTCGTATGTAGGTGCTTCATAGGCAGCATTTATCCTATGCACAGAAGCAGAATGTCAGTTACTGTGGTCATTCATTTTAATTTTAATGCAGAGGCATGTAGTTGGGTAACACAGAATAGGGACCATGCTTCAATCAGTAGGTAGGACTGGAGCAGGACATCTCCTGTGCTATTATTGTATGTGATATTCTGCTATTGCACTTGCTCACTGTCCAGCCGGCTTAATCTATTTGGCTCATTTGACCATTTTCCCACTGTCACCAGGAAAATTAAAAACAAAAACAAAAACAACAACAAACCCAACACTGTTCAGTTCAGTATATTAGGCTTATCTTGATATCCACTTATTTAAAATGTATTACTAACAATTGCTAATTACTAATTATTTATCTGAATAAAACAGAACCATATTTTTTTTTAATCTCTGTTGTAATACATTAACTCAATGTTCGTAAATATTTAAGAACATAAGTTCTTAAATAAGTTAAGAGAAACATAAGTATTTCCATTTAATTTAAGCGAGGTCTGAAGAAAAATGTCTGCAGAGAAAGGTGCTACTTTAGCAACTTTTTATCTTTTAGGTAGCAGTTTTCTTCTAGTATGTTTTAAAGCTAGCAAAGCCAAAGTTTCTTTCTCATATACTTTCTCAGAGTAAATATGTAAGAACATTCCTGCACTCCTACAATACCCTGTGTCTGATAACTGTAAGCAACTTATGGAGCTGGATAATGATTGTCTGGATTATATGGCCAAGGAAGCAAATGTACAGATAAACTCTTCAGCCACAGTAGGTGAACTGGGATAAAATTAATCGTACTGAGTAACCTGCAAAAGAAGCCAAAAAGATGTGGAAGTATTCAGAGCCTCTCAAAGTCTGGGCCTACTAGTGTCAAATGTTTTTTCTTTTTTTTTTTTAAGACTGGAAACACACCCAGGTACAGGTTCTTTTTTAAAAGTTTACCAAGGAACAGTCGCTCTAGAGATAAGGTTTAGAGAACTAAATACCTGAGATTCAGTATTACCTTGGCATTTTTTTCTTTTTCCTTGTCTGACTCATTGTTTGGCAGGACTCAGTTACTCAATGGAAGTTAAAACTGAGCCTGGTTTTTTAACATTGTAACCTTGGAAATTGTTCGTAGATCATTGTGAAGGGGGAAGAAAATAATATTGGACAAGATAAAAGAGATCTGTGGCACAGGTACTTGCAAACTGTGCCATGTTAATACAGGAAAACCCTTTTGTCTTTTGGAATGGTTTTTGTGTTTAATTTCCTAGGGGAAGGCTGGCAAAACAATACGTAAAATGGCCGTCTTGAGGAGAGAGAGTGAAATAAGAAGAAATAGTGCTTACCCCTCTTGGCTTTGTCTGTTTGGAGTTATCTCGTTTGTGTCATGTCGATGCTGATTCTTCAGGTAACACTCAACAAACACACTCAGCAAATAGCCAGTCAGGCATACTCCACCTACCCCTAGGAAGAAGTAGCCTACTGGATTAATGTTGGATGAAATGGCTAGCATGGTGACCCCAATGAGAAGAGCAGCAGTGAAAAGAAGCAGCAGGGCTTGACGGATGTTCCTCCAGTGTGCTTCTAACCACATGGTATAGTGGATGGTGGTAGTAGATATTTGAGAACAGATTAGGAGTTAAGGGGATAGACATCTGTGGAAGATTTAAAAAAGGTAAGAATAAGCCACGAGTCTTTTTCAGCTTGAAACATGAGCGTGCAAACATGTTATCAGTATCATGACCAAAATACCATATATATGCAAGTTCAGTCCATTGGGAGAACATGCAGCTATAAATATGCATAGTAAGCCTGGGAGATCTATGCATAAATACACGCTAGTGTAAATGTACTAGAGTATTTTATGAGAATGCTTCTTGAATTAATAGGAATGCTTGGACTTGCATTTGCAAGACATAAAAGGCATAAATAGACCATCAGCACTTACTGACTGGCAGGCTTATCTAAAAAGTTACATTCGTCTATTCCAGAAGTCTAGGATGAAAACTTGAGGCTGTGCACTTTGCATAAAAGTGATAGACAAGTTTTATTCTAGCACATTAGCGAACATTCAGATAGTACTTCAGATCACAATAAAAAATGTAGCCATATTAATGGAGCTCTCTGCCTCAGTAAATTGTTTTCTATGTAGCATTATAAACTTCTGTGTAGCATTTTAGAATAATATCACATTAGGTTCTAGATGTAGCCTCTGTTTTTGCAAAATGCAGACATTTTAGTATAAACCTGTCTCTTCAGTTCTTTTCTTTGATGTTCTTTGTTGCACCACTGTATTCCTAAACACCAGTGCCCTTCCTGTCCTTAGTTCCAAACCCCTTTTCTCTGAAAAAATAAAGCAGTTGCTCTGTACAGTCAATGTGGAGCAAATACCAGGAATGTACGGTATTCAAAAAATATTATGATTAATAAGTCATCTTGCATGTGTTTACACTAACGTATATCCTACCTATAAGCACATTCTTTCTAAACAGATTACTTCCTTGCTACCTTTTCCACTGTTGACTTTAAGAACACACTTACCTGAGGGAGGATTTGGTAGGTTGTAACAGTCATGTTTTAACTTCTCTCTTCATCACAAGGGAATATATGCAAGCTCTTCTGTCCCTGTTCCTTCCCCTTCTGTCCTTAGGACAGAACAGCAATAAAAACTCTCCCTTCCTCCTCCTGAGTTTTCCTTTAGGGAGATGAGGATGATCTATGTTGAAGGTAAAAGCTGGAAGCTGGTGGATATTGGAAGGTACATATCATAGGAAGATTGTACGAGTTTTGTTATAGGAACATAGAACCTCACTTTTCCAGATTCTGACTCAAAAACAATTTCTAGCTGACCACATACCTTCTACTCTTCCAGCCCTTCCAGATCTGTCCCACAAAAGCAGGAAATTCATTAGAAAAGAGGGCGGAGTGAACAGCAGGGGAGTGCTTACCTGTGTTTGGTCTGCTGTACTTTCATGAGAGAAACTCTGCCCTGAAATCTACGTTCTCTACATGCAGCAGCAGGATCTTGGATCTCTGCCTCACAAAGCAGGAAGGACAGCAGGCCCAACCCATGTCACATGTCCCATATATAAATCTATTTACAAGTTCTGTAAAATGTAAATCTGTACATTTTTATATCCTAATTGGGCGCTGCATGTGAGGTATTGTTTTATGACCTCTTTGATTTTACAAATGAAAGGAAAAAAAGGGTATAGGTTATTACGGTTATTACTTCACAGAGGGCTAGGTTAAAATCCTTTTTACTCCCTAGGTATATCTGGGAATGGGGAATACTCATACTTACCAGAGCAGGTTCTGAATTACTTCTTGAAGTCTGTTATCATGTCTACCTTGATGGTATGTCTGAAAAGCATTGGTAGTTTTCAAATACTAAATATAAATTACCTGTATGAGCTGACTGGTTTATCTGTAATATGAGTATGCCCTACTGCTGATTGCCTGTTAATTAATATTCATTGTTGGTCCTCCCAGTTCAGGAGGCAAATTGAACAATTGGGTGTGAACTGTCACGAAGATGATTGGAGTGTTGGAGAGCTCATCAGCTTAAGAAAGGTTAAGGAACTGAGTTTTATAGCCTAGAAAATAGGAAGCTTGGACAGACTGGGAGTGTCTGTTCAACGTTTATCAATACTTTGTAGGTAGTTGCAAAGAGGATGATGGTACTCGTCACAAGGATGAATGTTACAGGCAAGAGGCAATAGGGAAGAGGAGGAGTGTCTTCTGGACGTGAGAAAGAAAGTTTTCAATGTGAGAACAATTAAATGCTGTTACTTGCCCAGGGAAGTGGTTGAATCATCTTGGCTGGAAGACTCAGCTAAGTTCAAGGCCTTGCTTTCTGAGGGAGCTTGAGCCAGTGATCTTCCCTTCCAGCCTGGACTTGTTTATGTTTCTAAGTTTCTAATATTCCTTTCCCTTATAATTTACATTTTGGCCGCTGACAGATTAAGGATTTTCAGCTCTCTCTGTTACCCATTCTTAACTTTTGAGAAAATTTCAGTGAAGATGCAAGGCTTAACAACCACGTGAAGAGGGAGTCAGGCTTCTGGTGTATGCACGTCATTTTGCAAGATTATCATCTAAATGGGAAACACAGTTTTGTTTCTTATGTATTCTTTCTCTGTTTGCCTAATGGTGAGAACACCTTCACTGCTTATGAGGACTGTTTTCACAGTTTCTCTGTACAGAAAACATGAATGAGTGGAAACTGATATCTGATCACTGACAGCAGCCTCTTTCTAACCAGGCAGCTTATAGGCTGGTAGTTGTAAAATTGTTCCTTGGAGAAAAATGATTTAAATTCTGTCAGGTTGAGGAGGAAATTAAAACACACTTCAAGAATGGCTAAACATTCTACTTGCTGAGCTATTAATAAAAAAGCCAGAAGAATTATTTTTAAGAAAATATTTCCACTTTTTAAAGCAATGACTTAAGGTGTAATTTGATGAGGCAGCTGAATAAAGCTAGGTTACTAGGTATTTTTTCTTTTTTTTTTGTTTTGTTGTTATTTATTAGGTAATTTCTGTGGAAAATTGTAGCCCTTTCTCCTTTTGCCTGCCAGCTGTCAAAGCATGTCCTCCTTGCAGGTATTCTAGCACTCATCTGATCCTTTGCTGAGCCAGTTCTGCTGTCTAAGCTTTCCAAAAGGTATTTATGTTTTTCCAGAGTGTATTGTTTGCCAGTTTAGTGGGCTGAATCTGATAAGCAAGGGATCATCTATCCAACTGGTAGATCCCCATTCAAGGGAAGAAGTGCAAATGTATAGCTGGAGTGGTGAAAGGGAAGGATAGGGGAGCGGAATTTCTTTAGTTAAGACCACAGAATTTGTTCTTCAGTCATTCTACCAGTATCTTATTGTTGATCTTTGCTCATCATTCATTCTCTTGTAGGTCTGCAGTGTGTGCCGTTTTGTCAGCCCAACCCAAAACACTGGGGTAGAAAGTTCTTTGTTTGACTGAGTTAACGCCAAAGCCCTGCAGAAAGCTGTAGAATCTAAGACTCACCTTGTCCTCAGCAAAGCTTATTAATTATGTCAGGGGTTGTTAGCTCAGATTGAAGACTTTAAGTAACTTCCATCTCCAGAGTGGGCACTGAGTACTGTTGAATCCTAATTTGAATTACTTATCCTTCTACAACCAACCTTCTGCAGAGAGCTCAGGCACTGCAACCTTCAGCATGATCTGCTGCTGGGAGGAGGCATGTAGAAACAGCTTTGGGGCAGGGCCTTTTTGCTAAGTTAGGAGAAAGTTACGAAGGTGAAAAAATCTTCATTATTTGATAGCCAGACAGCTACTTGTGGTTGGAAATGTTTGATTTGTGGATAGGTAAAAAAAATAATTTTTGCTGAAAATATTTGGAGTAATTTTGATTGCTGCACCATTTTTTGAAGTTTTTATAGACATAGGTATGAAATACCGTTGTGAAAAATGCTAAAAATGCTAAAAATGCTAAAATATTTGCTAAATGTATATATTTGTTACTTTAGTTGTTACTTTTATTATTTCAGTTTATTTTGAGAGGTAACTTCTATATCTGTACCTATGGAATTTTATGGACTAGTAGGCTGAATCTCTAGGTATTATTTTATGCGTTTATAAAAGAAATAACTGTGAAATGTATCCGTGAGTTAATTAGTTCAACATTTCTATCAGTGTGATACAGACTGCTTTATGAATCTAACACTACAAAGCCATAAACTATAAATTTCTATAAACTAACAATATCATTTCTGGCAACACAGTGCTTCTTTTTGATGCCCTTTTGCATTTCACCTTAACTTTTGACATTTCTGTTTATCTGCCATTTTGGTTCTCTCATCAGTCTAGTTCAGACTGCCATACCTTATAGTATTTCAGTGTCTGTAACAAAGAAAAATCAATCATGTAGCCCATGAAGAAGTTTGTGGTGATGCCAAGATTTAGAGAAGCCAAATTGGCTTGGAAAAGTCTTGAGAGCTATTGCTATATAGTGTTTATGAAACAAGGCATAGAAGTCTGGTAGGGTAAACAAAGACATTTGTACTGCCACCATAAACAGTCTCCCTTTCATGTGCATTAGAGATGCTTGTTAAAGAAAACCTTATATTCTCTATTGTTCAAGCATGCTCTGGGAGATCAGACTGCATATTTCTTTAGTTAAGACCGCAGAATTTGTTCTTCAGTCATTCTACCAGTATCTCATTGTTGATCTTTGCTCATCATTCATTCTCTAAGGAGCACTTCACCTTTCACCTTTCCCCTGTTTCATCTCACTATCTATTCTACCTCCTGCTCAGACTGCTGCTAATTAACTTAGTACCTGCAGTAACCTCTCTTATCAGGCAGGTATGCAGAGAAGCTTGTTTTATTCCCAAGGGCTTGTGACGTAGATACCATGGCACCATTAATCTCTCTGTAATCACCAAGTCTGTATCTTTTTCCTGAAGCAATTTCTGAGATTCTGCGCAAGTACTGGGAACAAAGTGATACTGAACCACCTTTGCCTATCTCGTCTACTTTTTCCTTTGACCTTCAGGTTCTGCTTAGTCACCTTTGTGAAGCATGACTTCAGTTTTTTCTGCTGAGACTTTTCCATGCCAGGAGAATGTATATGTGGGACAGCCATGACCTATGATGGGTATGTTTCTGGTCACTCTGATATCTTGAGTATTAGGAAACAAAGCGCTGACAAGTCACACTTGTGCTAGGATGTTCAAAACTGAGTGTGATTTTGACAATTGCAGTTATACTTGAATGTTCCTGGCAGAACGAGCATTTTTTCTTGGGAATTGGCAGATACTTTCTGTCTTCCTGCTTATTCCAGTTCTTATCAAAGGGTGAAATTTGTTCGAAGCATGGTCACTGTATGGTTTTGGTGGGTGTGGCTGTCTTCCACCTGCGGTGACTTCTTTCTGTCAGTCAAGATAGAGATGTAAAGAAGGGCTGATATTGTAAGGGGAGCTTCTGCTGCTGCTACTAGTTCCTCCTCTGTCTCTGGTGTACCTGAAAATCTTAGATTTGCAGAGAATAAGTCAGAGAACTTAGTGTGCTGTGCAGGACTAGAAGATTTCTCTTTTCTGAAAGAGAGGAGTTTTCAGTTTTCAATATCATAAGAATTTTCAGGGCTGCCTACACATTTAAAATTGTTCGAAACATTTAAAAGTGTTTGAAATTAATGAAGAAGTCCCTCATTTTCTGCTGTGAGAATGGTGGAAAAGTAACAAACATTTATCGAGGTCGTGATATTTGATTTTATCTCCTAAGACTTCTGAAATTCATTTATGTCACTTTTTTTTATCTTTTTCCCTGAAAAAAAAACAAAACAAAAAAAACCCAACCAAATAAACCCCAAAGACTATGAACTTTCTCTTTAAAAATAAATAAAGTATTTTTATTCTGCAGCCTCCATATGGCAGGAGCTTTAAACCTGAGATTTTATTAGCACTGGTAAAAATTTCTGCAGCTGCTTTTGTTTAATGACAGAGCCCAACCTGGTCTTCACCGTTTACTTTGTGCTGGAGGACTTTGTAGGATCTCTGCACGTGCAGTAGTTCTATTGCTGAAAGATGTTACTGCATGTAAGATGTGAGTTGTCGGTATGCACTACTAACTAGAATCTAAGAGTGACTTCACCTCTTGAGTTGAGAGCTCCTAACTTGGATCACAAAGAGGAGGAAAGAACATGACTGTGACTGAAGGTGAGGAGGAAAAATGTCAGTTAAAATCTGTCTTCTGGAATATTGAGAAAGAATGAAGTGGAATACCCAGTGTGAAAAGAAGTGAGAAAAAAGAAATAGTTTAAATGAAATTAGGAAGTCAATTGAGAGCAGTTAAAAGAACACAAGAAGACGACAGAATCACAGAATTGTAGGTGATGGAAGGGGCCTCTACAGATCATCAAGTCCAAGCTGCCTGCCAAAGCAGGGTTCCTACAGTGGGCTGCACAGGTGGGTGTCCAGGCAGGTCTTGAATATCTCCAGAGAAGGAGAGTCCACAACCTCCCAGGCAGCCTGTTCCAGTGCTCTGTCACCCTCACTATGAAGAAGTTTCTTTGCATATTGGTGCAGAACTTCCTATGCTCTGGTTAATGGCTATTTCTCCTTGCCCTATCCCCACAGACCGCTGAAAACAGGTTAGCCATGTCCCTTTCTCTCCTGCACTTGAGATGTTTATAAACATTAATAAGATCCTCTCTCAGTCTTCTTTTCTGAAGGCTGAACAAACCCAGGTAACCCAGTCTTTTCTCATAAGGGTGATGCTCCAGGGCCTTTATCATCTTTGTGGTCCTCTGCTGGACTCTCTCCAGGAGATCCCTGATTTTTTTTGTACCAGGGAGCCCAGAATCAGACACAGTACTCCAGGTGAGGCTTGATCAGGCCACAGTAGAGGGGAAGGATCACCTCCCTTGGCCTGCTGGCCGTGATCCTTCTAATGCACCCCAGAATCACATTGGCCTTCTTGGCCACCAGGATATGCTCCCAGGTCCTTCTCATGTACTGACTTACTAGAATTTATTAAGTGATGCTAGAAATAAGGGAGGATAATGCTTCTGCGGGCTGAGCAGCTTTATTATAGAACAGTGTTCGCCTTTTCTGTAAACACAAAGCCAAAGGAGATTATATGCAGTGAGAAAACTTAACGTAGCTGCTGCGTAGTTCTTGTGCCTTTGTCTGCTTCCCTGCGCCTAGTCTTATATTCTTGCTGCTTATGTTGCCAGTAGGTTGCCTTTCCAACATTCTCTGACTTGCTAAAAGGCAAAAAGTTAACCAAGTAAAAACAAAAAAGTGTTCTGTTTTTTTTTTTGCATTGGATTAGGAGAACATGCAGGATGCACTAATACAGCCAAAAGAGAGGACAAAGGCTAATAAATCAAGTGAGGAAGGCCAGAGGAAGTAAGTTGTTGAGAAAAGAAATAAGAAAGAAAACAAATTCATAAAATATGTTTTAATAAAGGCTGCTTTTGCTTCATTAGCTATTCTCTATTCAAAGGCAACATCGGTTGTTTCATCACTTGTTTAGCACTAATTTTCACCATGTTTTTCTCCAGCCATGCTATAGAGGCAGCAGACCTGAGAGAGAGGAAGCTGGAACTTTGTTTTTTCTGCCTCTGGAAAAAATGGCTGTTACATTTCAGATTCACTTATGCATTCACATGTTAGTGAAAGGGCATTTTCTCTGTTACATCATTAAAGTAAGTAGACACCTGAGCTGAAAAGAATTTGGCTTTTATTTTGGCACGGTTCAGCAAGATGTGAATTGTCAGTTTACTCAGTGATAAGTGCAGGTTTTATCCAGCTCTGACATGAATTTTCTTTCCTCATGGATGCTGCCAAATTAGCAAGAGTACATCATAATTTCTGACTTGTGCCATGACCATACTCTACAGTACTACAGTTTGTATGGCATCTGAATTGTTATCCTGTGAAAACATTTTCATGTTTTCTTCTGGTAGGTCAAACAAGAGGCATAGGATCTAATGAAAGTATGTTTCTAAGTGAAACAAAAGCAAAATGGATTTAATTGGAATTAAATTTCTAATTCTGACAAACATCTTGGATATGACTAAGCACATATGTTCCTTGCAGTCTCTTGGATAACAAATATTCTTAGAATGGGGACTGACTCTTGTTTTATGCCTTGAGAATAGTGTCGAGACCAAGCTGTCATATGGCCTTTCTCAATGAAAAAGGAAGAATAAAAATATGTGACTAAGCCACGTAATTTCATAAAGCATCACGTGTTGATGATGTAAGAAACCAGCACCACATAAATCCCCCCTGCCGAATACATTTAAAAGTGAACTTCTGTACCTCAAGGTGTATTCCATGTTGGATTTCCCTGATATTTTTAAGGCACAGTAATTTGCAGCTGCTTCCATCCAGCTCATGCACTGCAGTGGATTGTGCTGGTCACAAAAATAAGCAGTTGCTCGTGCTTTTAAAGGGCAGGTTGCATCTTCTTCTGTCCCAGAAACCTGCCAAAAGGAGGGGTTTCCTGCCTAGGAAGGGGGTTCTGGTCTGGCAGTGTCATGCCTTTAGGGATTCTGCTGCTTGAAGGGCCTGTCAGAGGTTGCTCCCTTCTACCCCTGGTACTTCTGACTTCTTTAACCACTTTCACCCCTGTCAGAAAATAAGTTCCCTCAAAGCTTTGGAGTTTCAGGCTTTTAGGAGACATTTGCCACCTGGTTCAGATTACCTGTACAGATGAAAACAGGGAGCTGCATTATCTGTAATTCTGAAAGAAAAAAAAGACCCTTAGTTGTCAGATGGCCTTTCTATCCGGGAGAGAAAGTTCTAGCTCATACTGCATTCCTCCAGGCCTGACCTCCCTTCCTCCCCATCTATCTTTCTAGCAGTTCTTCTGACAATTTGGAAATGTGTAGGTAAATGCATGGCACAAGAAGTTCGCATATGCATCCTGTCATTCTCTTTGGATTAGGCTGCTTATTCCTCAAATGCGAATACCATTTCATAGAATCATAGAATGGCTTGGGTTGGAAAGGACCTTGAAGGTCATTTAGTTCTAATGCTCCTGCCATGGACAGGATTGCCACTCACTGGATCAGGCTGTCCAGGGCTCCATGCAACCTGGCCTTGAACACCTCTGGGGATGGGACATCCATAGCTTCTCTGGGCAGCCTGTTCCACTGTTTCACCACCCTCTGAGAGAAAAGTTTCCTCCTGACATCTATTCAAAATCTCCCCTCTTTTAGTTTAAACCATTCCCCTCTGTCCTATTACTATCTTTTGATGCATCTGAGGATACAATTGGTCTTCTGGGTTGCAAGTCCGTACCACTGGCTCATGTCCAGCTAAGTTTCATTGCTGTAAACTGTTTAACTTGTTGACCCCAGCAAGGCAAGGGCCATATTTTTATTTCTGTGTTCTTCAGTCAATCCTCACTCTATAGACTTGCCTCTGCTGTAAAAAAAAAAAAAAAACTCAGTCCTGTTTTAACATGATCCTGGCAAGCCTTTCTCATTTCTGCCTTAATTCCAGGTACAATTTGCTGATACTGTCTTTTTATATCCACATGGTACTGCTTTTGAGGAACTTATCTGATAGTCTAAAGAAAATTATTATTTGTTAAGATAATTAAACTGATTTATGAAGTTAGTTGTATAATAAAGCACAGGAGTTAATATTTTTCTTTTAGACATGATTATTAAAAATATAATGCACTACTCTTGGCAAAATATGGACTTATGAATCATATCTTTTGTTTTCAATCTCCTTATCCTGTAGTTGAGCAGCTGAGATATATCTCCAGGACAAGAATTCATGGATGCCACTAGCTTTCTTTCATTTTCAGAGATCTCTCATATGTGCCAAGAAAAATTACCTGCTGAATTATTAATAAATTTGATAACTTCTGATAGAAACTGATGATGAAGAACTTCAACTTGATTATAACTTGATACACCCAATAACTGCTGTTATTCTTGAAAGAACCACAAAAATGAGCTTCCTATGCGAAAAAAAAAAAAAAAACCTCACTGATTTTTACAGGGCATCACTGTGGGTCTGGTGTTAGAAGTGCAAGGGTGCAGTTTGTGGGTTCACAGAGCTGCCCATGCTCCACCTAGGCGGATACCAGTTTGGTCCCTTTGTCTGGGACCAATCCTCTCAGCCTCAGAGAGCAGCTGTACTTAGGTCTGCCTGTTCTGTCTTCAGTGATCTCTCATTTCAACTATGACAGCAGCGACCTGCCCAGTCTCCATTCATCTGCAGGTGGGGGTGGCGTAAGAGAAAGCGAGGGAGGGAGGGAGTGAGGAAGAGAGAGGGAGGATGCTGCAATCTATGTGAATAATTTATAGTGCAAGGAAAGGAGTTTATGTGGGAGCAGCTGGGTTCCCTGTCTCCATCCGCTTGCCAGCTGGGGATGAGAGAACCTTGCTCAGGTAGGGGATGAACAGCTTAGCTGCTTTTATTCTCTTCTTGCATATGATACCAATTAAATATATTTTGCATCTAGAAGGAATGGGTGTGAAAACAGCTGGAGGGGGGTAGTTTCAGATCTCTGCTGCTTGCTGTGCGTTGTGTAATGGATGGATCTTGAAGCAGTTTAAGCCCCAGGAGGGAGAGCGTCTGCTTTTTAAACATTTAGGCATTGTGCTATACCGCATTGTGCAGCGGGAGAGAGGCGAAGGGGAGGGAGGAGATAGGGAGAGCAGTTGTGCATGTAGGAAATTATATAAACTGAAGAGATGGAGGGGCATGAAAGAGGGTCTGTCAAGACTCGAAAAGATTCCGCTCTCATTTTGTCAACCTTTGGCATAGAATGATGAATCCAAGTGGGTTGTGGGAGGTGCTGTCTGTTTATATCCAGTATGCTATTTAGAAGCTGTGCACATACATCTGTGAAAACATCTGGTGTGAAAACATGTGTTTCTGTCTATGAACTTGAGATGGCTGAATGTAATATTGTAGTAATAAATATAGGGGGAAAAAAAAAAGAGTTTCTGCTCTGTAGAGTTTACTATTGAAGAATATGCTGGTACTGTGTAGCTTCTGTGGAGCTTCTAATGTTCCTAGAATGACTCACATAATTGATAAAACTGCAGAGATCAGGTTCGATGTTACAGCTAATCCAGACTTTTCCTGTGTGAGCAGGATAAAATGCTAGTGCAGTTATAAATAAAGCCTGTTAATAAAAATGAGGAAAATATGTAGCAAAAGCTGTAGATGCTGGTTATTGAAATACATATATTAACATACCTACAAGGATACCTAAAAGAATAGAAGCTTGTGTGCTAGTCTCTTAAAACAAACAAACAAACAGAAATGCAGAATGACTCATGCAAATTAGATAAATATATGTATTATGAGACTATAAATATGCAGAATTCATGTAAGAATGCAACTATCAGTATGAGCTGAGTCAACTTAATACAACTAAAAGCTTATATTAGGTGATAGAGTTGTATCAGCTGCATACAGCAACATTTGTTAGCTTGACTGTAAGTTGAGGAACAGAAAAGAAGAGGGCTTGTGATTTGCTTACACGTGGAAATGATGTATTCATGTGATTATTATTAAAGGATACTACTTGGAACAGCAATTAAAGCATATAATAATCTGTTTGCTGATTTGCTCCCGGATTTTGAGGACTCTGCTGTACACAACTGCAGTTGTACGGGAGATTAGGTAAACCTGTGAGGTAGTTAAATGAAAACTGAGCTTAGAGTATTCGGTGTGTGAACAAAGTTAGTTTTAAGGTTCTGAAGGGTGTCAGAAAGACCTGGGCCTCTCTGGGTACTTTGCTTTTACCATACCTAGTCTTGCTGTTGCTGCTGATGATGATCATGCTATCAGGGAGGGCAGTAGTTAGTACTGGCAGCCTACACATGGAACTTATGCTTTCATCCCCAGTTTTTGT
This sequence comes from Perdix hodgsoniae, assembly GCA_035772895.1. NCBI lineage: Eukaryota > Metazoa > Chordata > Aves > Galliformes > Phasianidae > Perdix > Perdix hodgsoniae. Next base: position 2,322,257 of record JAPSGF010000091.1, read on the forward strand.
TAGGAGTGGCAATCTAACCATGCCACAAGTAAATGCAGATTCTTGTATTTATGGGGTTTCTCACTCTCAGATTTGAGCTCCGCTAGAGAGTGAATTGCTTATCCAGTTATTTCACATGAAGAATAACGTCAAATCTCTGTATTACTTGATATACATCAGCTTCTAAGACCAGAGGCTAGTGAGGTTGATATCCTGTTAGCATTCCCTTGAAGGGAATAGAAAGTTGTGGAGGATTTTTGTGTTGCTCACTTTTTCCACTGCATACAAAAAGGAACTTTGTGAATAGAACTTACCCTGCAGAAAAGTTGAATAAGGGATTCTTCAGGTGTCCCCGTTTAATACTGCTTGTTTTACAGTCACTAACAACCTGGAGTCAGCCTCTTGGATTCGGCTGTCCTACAAGGGAGATATGGATCCCGTAGAAAGGTGGAATCTAGGTAGAATAATTTTACTGATTTTCCACAGCAAAGTAAAGGCAGGAGCCATCACTCCATCCCCTGTTTTCTTCTCTTTCTCCTTGCCTCCTCCTCCTTTTCTGTCTCTCTATGCCATGTCCGCCTTCCCAGGAGCTTCCTGCCCCACGGCTGGGGCCTCGTCCCAGCTGTGAGGCGCTCTTTGCTGTCTCTCCTTTGAAGCCTGGCTTGGGAAGTGAAGGGAGGGAGGGAGCCCGTGCCCTTTTCCATGCTGAGGTGGGAGGAGAGGAAGCTCCTGAGGAGGACGGAGGGGAGCTGCCTTAACCGTTCCGGCATGTTTTCCCGACAGCACGCTTCTCCCGTTGGAGCCGACGGAGGGTACGTACGGGCACCGAGTGGCTCTGCCTCGGGCCGTTCGCATTGCGCCTTGCAGCCCGGGGACGGGGTGGGGGAGCGGCTGAGATCTTGGGGCGTAGGGCTGGAACGGGACCCTGCCCCGCGATGGCCGTTTTGCGGCGGGAGCGGGGAGAAGAGCTCTTCTGAGCCGACTGGAAGGGAAGGCGGCTGATGAGGCGAGGAGGGTCGGTCCCTGAGCTGGGAAGTCCAGCTTCAGAGCGAGCCCTTCTGTGAGCCGGGTGTGCGACTGCTATGGTGCCCTCGTGCCTGATGTCCTTTTGTGGCTCTGGGGAGGTGAGATGGGTTGGCCAAGGTGCTCCTGTTCTTGAAAGGAAGCAGGGTGAGACTTCACCACATAGATGAAAGGTTTTATTAAATGCAGTGAAGCCAATTTTTGTTTCTTTCAGAACAAATAATAGCATAGAATTTGTTGTTGATCTGGCTTAGCTATAATACATAGAAATTATTTTTGTAGATCTGTATGGACATCCCAGGACTGAAATATCAGTGGATGCTGCAAGACAAGAGCGAAGAGCATTAGCAGAGTTGTGTGTGTGGAGGTAGTAGCTACAGAGGTAGTAGTCTGCAGAGGTTCTTCTTGCACCATTTCAGAATTGAGAGTCTTCAGCAGTGGAATAGAATCAAGGAGTCATCTGAGTTAGAAGAGACCTTTAAAAGTCATCTACTGTAACTCCTCTGCAATGAATGGGGATGTCTACAGATAGATCAGGTTACTCAGAGCCCCGTCCAACCTGACTTTGAATGTCTCCAGGGATGGGGCATCCATCCACCGCTTCTCTGGGCAGTCGGTTCCAGTGCTTCACTACCCCTGTTGTAAAAAACTTTTTTCCTTATGTCCGGTCTACATCTCCTCGTTTTTAGTTTGAAGCCCCAGCCATGTCCTTGCAGGGAAGGTGTTCCATCCCTTGGATCATTTTTGTGACCCTCCTCTGGTCATGCTCCAACAGGCCCGGGTCTGTCCTATACTGAGGACTCCACATCTAGACACAGCACTCCAGGTGAGGTCTCACCAGCATAGTATAGAGGGGCCAGATCACCTCCCTTGACCTGCTGACCATGCTTTTTATGATGCGGAACGTGATATGGTTGGCTTTTGGAATACAAGGACGCATTACTGGCTCATGTTCTGTTTGCCATCCATCAGTACCCCCAAAACCTTTTCCGATAGAGCTGTGCTGTCCCTTTCATCCTCCAGGTTGTATTGATACTCAGGGTTACCGTGAGCCAAGTGGAAGGCCTACTCTGAGTTCAGATACTTCCTTGAAATTAATGCATTGTTTATTGTCACTAATAAAATCCTGTTCTAGTCTTCAGTCTATTCCATAGCCTCTGCTTTCCCTTACTGCTTTTTCATAAAATTAAAGTTTCAGCAAAAATGCATTTCAGTGTACATATTGTGTACTTATTTGCTCTCCCAACCTGCAGAATTCTTCTTTTTCAGAAACAGTGTTCTGCTCTCTGATAGTGATGTTTGTGCTTTATAATTACACATTCTGGAGACTACAGTGCAAGTAATTTATTGTCAATGTCCAAAATTTACTTGAACACTCAAGCGATAGTAACAATAGCCCTGAAGTTTTGAGATATTCTTTGAAAGGTAACATCAATTCTAAATCATTCTTCTGGATTTTTAAAGTTCCTCCATACATTCCTGGGATATTTGGAGAACTGATAGCATCTCTAAATGTATGGTAAGGCCTGTGATCGTGGCATCTGCTGCATTTTGTCATTAGAACTGTGCAAGGATTGAATGGTAAGAAGTTGCTCTGAGTAATGCTTCAGTCAGCCCAAAATATGGAGGTGAATTTATGGCAGGAGAACAGGAGCAGGACTAACCTCACTGACCTCATGCACAATCTGCCAAATTTCTATGTGATAGGTATGTAATTTACTCCTTACTGAATGATTCAGGAATCAAAACAGTGGCATGCAAAAGAAAAACACTATAGCATCTAGCAAGGCTCCTTGGCAGTAAATGTACTTATAAGATCTACTGTTAGATTTCTCTGGATATGACTAGTTTCTGAAAATGAGAAATTTTCAGATTTAGCTCTTATTTTTTAGGTATTACAGAACTGAGCCTTCAGTACAAAGCAGGTAATGAAAATGTTACATATACTGCCTTGAACATGTATTTTGTTTGGCCCAGGTACACTCTAACTACATGAATAGAAGTGATAAATAAAGCACGTGCATATATAATATTAATATTTAATAATACTACTAATGAAATTCAATTAATAGTGAAATTAATATTAATTTTAAATACATTTGTCATCTAAGTATTACGGTATTTATTTGAGTACGTTGAGGCTAACTTCTCAGTCTTTCCTCTCATATGAATTTAATCTTTAGATGTATAACATAGCTCTCTCATTATGGTGTTAGGAAAAAAATGTGGGATGGAGAGTTTGCATTACTCTGATCAAGACTGTGTATGAGTTACATGACACAAGTGGACTACCAAAATATATTGTGAATTGTCAGAGAATTGATGAGCATAGAGATACTTGGAGCTTGTAATGAGAGCATAACTTCGTAATTACATAAAGAAGTACTTCTTACATACAGTAGGAAATGCAGACGCTTGTTTCCAGGCAAGAGTCTTTGCCACTTCCAGATACTGATCTCTTAACAGTAGTAAGGGTCATGCATCTAAGACCTGGGGGATAACAATTCATGATCATGATGCATGATTACATAAGAAACGTTTCTGTGATTGAGGTACAAAGTGCTTTGGTCTTGTATTGCATTAGAAACCTAGGGTTTGTTTCCAGCCACATCTGTGCTAACTTCACTTTGCCTTTTTTTGCTGATTTATTCAGGAACTTTGCAGGTTATAAATAAACTGACAGAGAATGATAGCTCCTCCTAGACAAGAAATGGTCTGGAAAGAAGCTAAAAACAGCAGAAGGCAAGGAAAGCATCACTGGCAAGTGCTTGTATCTTGTGTTTGACAAGAGTTTGAAGTTTTTATTTTTCCTTTTTGTCTCTCACAGGAGATCTGAGGAGGGAGTGTGTTGTGTCAGTAATGTTATAGACTCTCCTATCCAAAGCGTTCCATCTACTCTTGCTTTTGCTGCTCCCAACAAGGTAAAGGCAGTTTACATTCCTTTGTCTCAGGGTTGGAATGTGCATTGGACTGCTGAGCAGAAGAAATGACAGAAGGCAAGCTTGTGTGCATGCTTGTGTTACATAATTGTGTTATAATTGTCCACTTCTGTATAAAAATCCTGAACTTGTTTGTTTAATCACTTCTTATTGTATATTGTATCAGGCCTGTAGCTTAACCCATTCACAAATATGAATTCCTGACTCCTATCAGGTTGCAGGTCAAGCTTTTGCAATGTAAGCTGAAAACTATTTAGAGTTGTATTGTCCTTGCTATCAGTAAAGGAAGAAAGATTCCTTCATGTCTTCAGTAAGAAAATAAATAGTTTTTGTATGTAAACATGGAAAGGGAAGCTGGGTTAGTATCTGTTTTACCACAGAAGATAACATTAACTTTTGCAAGTGCTAAATTATTTTCCCTGTTGTCTTTTTTTTTTTCCTTCCCCACAGACTGTGGACTTGTTTGAGATGATTGAAAAAATGCAGGTAATGAGAAATTATTCTGTTAGACTTTGGACCCTTTTTTTTTCTTTTAGCCAAACAAATCATCTGCTGCTCTTTGGCTTGTCATTTCAATCCCAACAACCTGCAATTTAGAACTGAAGAATATGTGGTTTTTTAGGTCCAGGCTTCTATATGAAGTATCAAAACTGGTTTTCTGTGTTCATTTCTAGAACTTGCAGGATGGAAGAGCTATACACAAATTGTTCTGTTCTTTTCAGAATTATGATTTTGAGAGAAAATTGAAGTTGCACAAAGGGATTTCTGGCACAGTCTTCAAAATCTTCAAGAAACTTTCTGCTGGGTAGCAGATGGTAATGATAGGTGATTAATAGGACATTTACATGTGTTAATGTAACTGCATTTAGCAAGATCAGCTTTAACTTGCACAAGCAAGGAAGACTCTGTCTTAATTCTTTTATTAAAAAACGTGCATTGAGATGTATACACTACAATGTAAAATGAAAAAATAAAAGGGAAAAACATCTTTCCTCTTCCAAATGAAGAGATAGTATAATAATGATAGTTTATGTATCTAGCAACTGAATTTTTAAAGCTATTTTTTTTTTCAGATTATATGTTCTCAGTGCACCCTTACAGACTGACAATATTTTATCTGATTGTTGACATTTCTTTATAATACTATGTTAACTTTGATCTAACGTAACACATGGGATGATACATAATTCCTGTCTTTTGTTTTGTACTAAAATAAGGTTTTGTGCTATACAACCTGAGTTACATTGGATCTTTGCTTTGCTCTAGAGGAGTGATTGTTAAGAGGAGCTCCTTTAACTATAGGCAGTCTAGCATGGAATGTGCTGGCATGTTCTTTCTCTTCTCTCTGCAGAAACTCTAATACACTCACTTATAGCAGCTCAAGATGTTTTCCCTCAGGCTGAGATACTGGTCATCCACTAGGACCTCCTTTGAAACTGGAAACCTTTTGCAGTTATCAGATCCATCAGAAATGCCAAAGAAGAGAAGAGAGATCTTGCAACATTGCAGTTTTCCAGACTCCATTTCCACATGCAAAAATCCTCCAGTGCATAGAGAGCTTGTCCCCATGCTTTCCACAGCCTGTTCCAGAAAACTGGGGCTGCCTTGCACTCCTGTGTCTCAACCTTATTTTGACAGAACATAGTCTTTTCTTGCCCCAAAATTCTGTTCCAGAGACACCTACTTCAGAATCTAGCCTTCCTCCTGAGTCTCAGCCCAGTACACTGACAAGTAAATCTCCAGATCACATTAACTGAACACCCATTAGCACTTTACATGCTCCATGTACACTTTCATGACCTGCTCAAATGCAAAATAACTATTACTACCTCCATAAAAGGTAAAGTTTACATCAGCCCTATTCCATTTTGATTTCACAACTCACCAGGTCATTTTTTTTTTTTTGAACCTAGGTGGTTTTTGTCTGTTTGTTTCTTTGTGTTTTAATGTATAATGGATATCTTTTTCTTTCAGAAATAGCAAAGGAAAAGAAGCATCCTGATCATTATTAATACTCAATGTTAATATTGCTGTTGCTCAGTGTTAACATTGTTGCTCTACTGGCAGGTCTTTTCACCTATAGGACTGCAACACTGTCCTCAAATTTTTGCCCTTAAGTATCTTACATTTCCACTGTATGTAAAATAGAAAAGTTACTTTGGATTTATATATTTTTATCAGATACATTTACAAGACTGTTTCACTGTAAAATGCTCACATAGACGTAGTTGTTATGAATGAGATCCTTCTTATTGTCAGAATGAAGTTGGGAGCTGCTTATCCTGTCCATTAACCATTACATTAAGCTGTTACTGAAGGTGTATAAAAATTTAGTCACAGCATCATGTTGCTGTATGGGAGTTAGAGGATACTGATGTCAGTAATTAATTATTAGTTCTTACATAAATTGTAGCAGACAAAGCTACAATGCTGATCTTTGGCTTCCTGTCTCTCTGTGCAAATTATGCACCTTGTCTCTCTGTACTGATGCCTACTTGGACTATTACCAGCATAGGTTCCCATGTCTTTTTGACTTCTTTTGTTCTCAACCTTTGCTTAGTCAGCACTGAGGGTTCTCATGACTAATGTTTCTGTTACTGTGTGTTTCTGCTGCAGAAGTGTGTTGGAAGTGAGCAAACTCTTGCCATAGTGAGAAGGCAGAGAATGAAATAGCCTTCAGTGATAGGCATCTACTGATGGAAGAAGAAATTAGGCATTCAGTTATATATGCCCAGTTAATGTTGTGCAAGTAAAGGAGATAACCAGGACTGTGCCATAAAGCTCTTTGCACTAATCAGATGTAAGCATGGAAAGTGACTCCTATTTTCTCTTTTGCCTCCAAGAGATAGATTTCTTCCATTATGTGAATGGAAGGAAGGCATATAAACTTTCCAAAGTCTTGCTTAATCCTCAAAAATTTGTTACTTCTCTTAAACTTTCTCTGAACTTTTTTGCTTTGCCTGACAGTATGATATCTTCGAGGGAGAGGGAAGTCTAAAGCTGCGAGAAAAAGTCTGAAATACTATTCTTTCATTTTCTATCAATAAATATTTATTTATTTATTGTTTGAATAAGAAGCAGAGTAGCTTAAAGAGACTAGCAAAATATATAACAGAATCCCTTTGGGATAATTATTTTGATTTCTGCCAGCTTTCTGCTTTTAAAGAACTGTAAGGCTTTTCAGTTTTAATGCCAAATTAGGAATAGCCTGGCCAAGTTCCATCTTCACTCTTCCTGCTTATTCCAAACTTCTGAATTTGCTTAAAATAGAAGATTGTAAAGAACAAAAATACACAAGTTGAGAATATAGTGTAGAATGCAGAGGGTAAATGAAACAAACATGCTAAAACACAGGATTCACTGTCCACAACTTTCTGTTTCCAGGGGAGTCGTCTGGATGAACAAAGATGTTCCCTTCCAGCTCCTCTCAAGGTTAGGCTCAGTCACTGTTGCCTCCTAAGTTATTGATAATTACAGATGATTACTGACCAGGCTTGTACTGCATTTTCAATGTGGAGTGAATAGGGAGCATAAAAACACTCATTTTAATTAGCTGTGAGAGGTGTTACTGTGTATGTGCAAGACAGTGTTTTCCTTTTTCTGATTTAAGTTATTCCAATAAGTGTTTAATATTATTAAAAATCCTAGTTTTGACGAAATAATTGATGAAATTTTTTCAATTTAAGAACTGTAATAGTATTTATGAAAGCACAATAAATTTATTTTAATTGTCTGCTTGAAGACTGGTGCTACAAGAAAGCTGATATGCTTCCCTCAGTTTTGGGCCAATAAAGACAGATTTTTATCCTTAAATTCTCAACTTTTTCTCTCTCTTTTTTTTTTTTTCTGTTCTATCTCAAGCATGTTAACTTTAAAATTAGCTTTTACGGCTTTTTGTTCTCAAAGTTTGATATTACAATGCTGAGACCTGGGAAAGAAAGTCCAACTTAAAATTCTAAAATAAAACTCCAAAGGTGGGCTAGGGCAGAGCAGAAGCTAAAGACACAGCTTGTGCTATCATGAGAGGAAAAGAATTTAAAAGATCTCCCGCACTTTTGCTAATTTTCTGCATTTTGAGAATGTTATCTCTTCTGATTTCAGACAGAGGAAGAGTATATTCCTTACCCCAGCATCCATGAGGTGAGTCTCTACTACTATTCTCTGATTTTCCCTTGAATGTTTAGCCTACTGGCCTTTTCAGCTATTGACCTTTCAGCTTGCATGTACTCTGTCCTTCCAAATAGGTATTACAGAAAGGGTGGCCGTATCCTCTCATTATCTTACCCCAGTTTGGGGGATACTGGATTGAAGGGACAAGCCACAACCTCTCCAGTCCAACGCTGTCTGATGTACCCTTTCCCTGGAGTGCTAAAGTGAAACTGGAGAGTGACCCCACAGCCAGGCTATACCGCAAGCATTTCCTAGGGAAGGTAAGGGTAGTCTTCAGATCCCTGTTTGAACTGCCAGACATAAGACTGAACTGGATCTCAGGCTTTTCCTGGTGGACTTAGAAATAACTGTACAGACACTCAATATCCCTTGAACTAAGTAAAAAATTCATACAACTGCATGGCCAGCAGTGTGTTAAATTGATCCTGCCCCTGTGACCTGTGTGTCTTCCTGCGTGTTAACAGAAGTGAAAGATTTGTACCGAAAAATACTTACATTTGGTTAAGAAGCTCCTCTGAGGCTCAAGGACAGAAGAGATGATGAGAGGAAAAATGTGCAATAGTATTGGAAATGTATGTGGCATGAGTTTTAGAGGTGACTTCTGCACTAAGAGCACAATGGGCAAAGTGGTCAATTTTTCTCAGAATAGATAAGTAAATGAGTATGATGACCACACATTTCTTGTTGGCTCTGGCAGTTTTAGGGAACTAATTGATTCTCAGAGTGGATTTCAGGATGATTTTAACTACCAAGACAAGGGAACAAAACTGTGGTCTTTTCTCAGAGACAGTTTATAAGGGAATAAGAAAGCCAACCGTGTACACTCACACTGTATCTTATTCAGTGATCTGTCTGTGTGACTGCTTAGTAAGTTTAAAATGGAGAAGAGGAGCTTTGCACACTGCTGGGGACTTGTTCTGCAGTAGTCTGACTTGCCTGAATGATCTTGTGTAGTATGCAATTAGAAGCTGTTGTTAATATAATTTATTAGTAAAGCACCCTTCTGGAGATTTTCTGTCCATATCTGGTGTACAACGTAATGTACGTATCCAATGATGTTCTGGAATCCTTCAGTTTGCCAACTGTTATTATTTTTCTGCCATTATAAATTTAAGGTTCTCCTTGAAAGTTTCTGATTCCAGCTGTAATGAAAGATAAAGTGGTTTTCCGTACAATTGTAGAATTCACTGCTGACCTGATATCATAGAATCGTAGAAAGCTGAGGTTGAAAGGGGCCTCTGGAGGTCATCTTGTCCATCCCTCTGCTCAGGCAGTGCTGTATCATCATCGTTTCTTCTAAGTAGGAGTGGGGCAGAGTGTATCCTCAGGAAGTACGCAGATGACACAAAATGAGGGAGTGATGAATTCACCAGTGGGCTATGTTGCCATCCAGAGGGACCTCAACAGGTTGGAGAGGTGAGCTGACAAGAATCTCATGAAGGCCAACGATGAGATATGCAGAGTCCTGCACCTGGAAAGGTACAACCCCTGGCATCAGGACATACTATAAGTTACCTAGATGGAAAGCAGCTCTACAGAAAAGGACCAGTGGGTCCTGGTGGCCATCAAGTGTAAATGCTTGTTGTTAAGAAGGTTAGTGGTATCCAGGGCTACATTAAACAAAGTATTGCCAGCAGGTGAAGAGAAATTTCCCTTCCTCTCCAGTCATCACTGATGAGGCCATGTATGAAGTACTGTGTCTAGTGCTGGGTCTCCCAGTATAAGAGAGGAATGGACATACTGGAAGGAGTCCTATGTAAGGCCACAAAAATGGTTAAGGAACTGGAGCCTCTCTCCTGTGAGGAAAATCTCAGAAAGCTAATATTGTTCCGCCTGGAGAATCAATCTTATCTCTACAGTATAATGGAGTGTAAGGGAGGGTGCAAATAGGACAGTGCCTGTTTTTTTTTCAGTGGTGCCCAATGCGAGGACAAGAGGCAGTCGGCTCTAACTGCAACACAAGAAATTCTGTCTAAACATCAGGAAGCACTTATTTATATGTGGGTGACAGAGCATTGACCCAAGTTGTTCAGAGATGTTGTGGAATCTTCTCCTTGGAGAATTTCAAAAGCCACTTGAACATGGTCCTGAAGAACCTGTTCTGGGTGGATCGGCTTGAGTAGGAGTTGGACCAGGTAGACTCAGAAGTCTCAGAAGACTCGGTCCTTGCCAACCTCAGCTATACTGTGAAGTGAATATGAAGTGAATATTCCCTTTCTGTCAAATTCCATATGTTTTCAAAGTGCCCAACCATCAGTGATTAAGTACTGAATAAAGACTATTCTCTCCATTCTTTATCAAATATGACAGTTCCCATGATTTAAAAGCCATTCCCATAGCTTTGGTGAGGAGAAACTGAGAGCTTTTCCACAAGGGTAGTATTTTGTCAGTTCGAAGTTGCTTGCTTTTCTTGCTGGTGACATGGAAAGGTTATTTCTGAAAGGTAAAGAAATGTCTCTTGCAAGCTTGAATAACCTTGAGCAATTCTTAGCCCAATAGTTTATAAGCGTGATAGGAAAGGCAAAGACAGTGGTTTAGGGAATATTTAGGCAACACTGGAGATTGGAGTATATACAGTAGAATCATAGAATGGCTCGGGAAGGAACCCTAAATATCATCTATCTCCCCTCTTATGGGCAGAGTTGCTGCTCACCAGATCAGGATGCCCATCCAACCTGGTCTTGAACACCTCCAGAGATGGAGAGTCCACAAGTTCTCTGAGCAACCTGATCCTGCCTTACCACTCTTTGAGTAAAAAATTTGCATCTGAATCGTTAATTTAAATGTCCCCTCTTTTAGTTTAAAGCCATTCCCTCTTGTTCTGTCATTATCAGACCATGTAAAAAGTCAGTCTCCAGCCTGTGTATAAGCTCCCATCAGGTAATGGAATGTGAGATCTTCCTGGGGCCTTCTTTTCCTCAGGATGAACAAGCATAGTTTTCTCAATCTTTCTTTATAGGAGAGGCGCTGCAGTCCTCAAATCATCTTTGTGGCATTCCTCTGGACCTGCTCCAACAACTCCACATCTTGTGCTGGGGGGCCTACTCCTGAATGCAGTAGAGCAGAGGGAGATAATCACTTCCTCACCCTGCTGGCCGTATCTCTTTTGATACAGGCTGGTTTACAGTTGACCTTCTGGGCTCTGAGTGCACACTGCTGGCTCATGTACAACATTTTGTCCACAAGGACACCCAAGTCCTTCTCCACAGGTCTGCTCCCAGTGAGTTCTTCTCCCGGTCTGGACACATATCTGAGATTGCTCTTACCCAAGTCGAACCCAACACCTTACACTTGGCCTTGTAAAGTCTCAATGGGTTCTCATCGGCCCACTTTTCAAGCCTTTTCAGGTCCCTCTGGATGGTATCACCTCCTTCTATTGTATCTACTGCACCATTCAGCTTGGTGTTATCAGCAGACTTGCTGAGGGTATACTCAATATCACTATCCAGGTCATTGATAAAGAAGTTTAAGAACACCTGTCCCTAGATGGACTTCTGGGGGACATAACTTGTCACTGCTCTCCACTTGGACATAGGTTTAATGACAACCATCTGGCTGTGACCTTCCAACCATCAAATAGTCCACCTTTCAAATTCGTCTCCTTCCAGTTTATAGATAAGGATGTGGTGTAGGGCCATGTCAAAGGCAGAAGTCCAGGTAGATTATATCAGATGCCTTCCTTTGTACACAGATACTGTGACTCCATCATAAAAGGCCACTAGGCTGATCATGCATGATAACATGCTCTTATGCTGTCCTGAATGCATGTGCCTTAACATGGCTTCCAGGAGGATCTATTCCATGATCTTTGCGAGGTACAGATGTGAGACTGACAGGCCTGTATTTCCCCAGGTCTTTCTTTCTCCCTTTCTTTAGAATGGGAGTGATATTTCTTATTCTTTTGCCGACAGGAACTTTTTCCAACAGCCATGACTTTTCAGATATGACAGAGACTGTCTCGGCAACTACATCAGTCAGTTTCTTTACAGCCCTGGGATGCATGTTGTCAGACCTCATCGACTTGTACAACATCAGTCTCACAGTGGTCTTGAACTTCCTCTGTGCTTATAGCGATAGGGATTTTAATCCTGCACCTTCTTCCTGAAGACTGAGTAATTCAAGAGACATGGGAAGGCAAACTAGCAGTGAAGACTGAGGCAAAGAACTTGTTGAGTACCTCAGCCTTCTCCATGTCTGCTGAAGGCAGTTCTACCTTCTCATTTAATAGAGGAAGTACACTCTTCTTTGCCTTTCTCTTTGACCAGTATATATGTAGAATCTCCTGTTATTTTTCACATTCTCAATAAGTTCAGTTGATCTGCACCTTGGCTTTCCTGATTCCATCTCTGCATGTCTGGACAGCATCCCTATATTTTTCCCAGGCCACTCATCCCCATTTCTACTGCCTGTACACTTCCTTCTTTTCCCTTAATTTGACCAGCAGGTTCTTACTCAGCCATGTCAGTTTCCTGTATCTTCTGCTAGATTTCTTATACTGAGAGATGGAGAGCTCTTGTTCTCGGTGTTCTTGGTGCTCTTCAAGCTGTCCTTAGAGAAGTACCACCCTTGTTCTGTTCTTATGTCCCTAAGGACAGTTTTCCAGAGGATCTCTTCCAATAATTCCTTAAACAGACAGAATTTTTATCTTCTGAAGTTCAAGATTCTGACCCTGCTCCTGACCAGGCCAATATTCCTTGAGATCACTAACTCAACCACAGCATGGTTGCTGTAGTCCAGATTGCCTCCTATCTGAACCTCTTTAATGATCTCCACTGTATTGGTGAGAACCAGGTCCAGTAACGCTTCACCTCTTGTGGGTGAAGCTTGACTATGAAGCTATCCTCAGCAGACTCCAAGAATCTCCTGGATTGTTTGCAGCCTGCCATGTTGCTTTTCCAGCAGATGGCTGGATGATTGAAATCCCCCATCAGGCTGAGGTTGTGAGCACAAAATCCCTTGTAAATGGTGCAAGAAATCCCCATCAACAGGCTCCTCTTGATCAGGCAGCATGTAGGCAGCATGTCATGACCCTGACCACCAGATGTCCTTTATTGGTCTGGTCCCTAATTTTAACCTATGTGCTCTCAACCTGGATGTGGCTGTTTCTCAGAGACAACTCTTCATGGTCTGTCCACTTCTTAACATACAGGGCAATTCCTTTGCCCCTCCTGCCCTTTCTATCTCTTCCAAAAAGCTTGTAGGCCTTGATCATACTATTCCAGTTGTGTAATTCACCCCATCTTGTTTCTATGATAGCAATCAGGTCATAGTTTTGTAATTGCATCGTAGTATTCTGGCTTTATCAGAACTGGTAGCCTTTTATTGATGTCCCACATTCGGACCCCCAGTAGACAACAGAGCTATCTCGAGATTACGTGGACAGCAATTGGGATCCTCAGTGCATCTCAGTGAGACATCCCTATGACAAGTGTAGAACAACAGTCTGTATGCATGTTTGTGTTATGGGTACACATATGCTAAGTCACTGAAACTGACTTTTTTTTGTTTTTAATTTAAATTTTTAATTAAAAAAAAAACAACACAAAACAAACAAAAACCCAACATACTACAGATGCTGTGAAACAACTACACAAAAAGTGCTAAGACATTCCAGCCATTACTGAGCTCTAATTCTGTGCTTCTTGGTCTGCTCTTTATATGATGAGAAGTTCGGTAAGGTTCATTTTGCCGATAGGAGGAAAGGTATAAAACCTTGTGCACAGTACTGTGGGAATTACTAAATGTCTGCCTTGTTTTCAAAGACTATAATGAAGAAAATTATCTGGAAGCCAGAAAGGGTTTAATAAAGGACTATGTTGAAAACGCCCATCAGGATCTTAGAGTGCAGTTTCACAAGCACTTCAAACTGGCAGTACTGGTGAAATATCATTCTTGCCTTGTGTTCATATCTGGTCAGGTATTTCTCCATTATGCTGTACTTTCTTTGTACCGATTTAAAGTATTGTTACTGCTGAACTATGACGTGTGTTGAGGAACTTACATTAGCTTCCCGACTAGTGAAAAGAAGTTAGTGAAATTTTAGCTGAGCAGAGAGGAAAGATGTGGAAACTGTTTGATACATTGAAGCAGTCAAAAGACATTTTTGTAACTAGGTGTAACTGTAACAATTTCTTTTGTTATTTTAAGGCTTCTGTAATATTGTTTCATTACTGAAAGTCTATCTTTTTAAAAAGCATATTCTCTGACTTCCTAAGACTGCAAGCCTTCTTGTATTCAGGACCATTTCCTTCTGGCATGCAAATGCATGTATTTAGCAGCCTACTACTGTTTTCTTAACATGAAAAGATTACATCAGCCCAAGATATAGATATCTTTTTCTTTCCAGATTTCTCCAAGTAGAGATGGAGGGAAGGCCTAAGCAGAGACAACCTGATAAGGTATTATTTTTGTATCTGTCCAGCTGTAGTGGTTCTGTGTTCTGCAGTTGACAATAGCAGTATCTTCTAGGTTCTTCTTATCATTTGACTGGCAAACAGCAAACACTTTGCACTCTTCCAGCAAGAGGACTCACAGGAATAATGATCTTGTTTACCCTGTGATATAAATTTATTAGTAATCTTTTGTTGTTGACATGTTTGGAGGTTCAGGTATTTTTGTCTTTTTGTCACATCACATAATCACAGTGTCACCAAAGCTACTTTTCTGCCTTCTTCAGGAATGAAATCATCCCAGTATTTTACCAGATGACCAGAAGTTGGAAAGTTTTTTGAAGTAAGCTTTTTAAAATTCTCATTTCTCTTAGAGAAAAAATAATAGGCCTATTTTGAATCCTGTAAAGGTTTTTTAGTGTTCTCTGGATTCATATACTCCTACAGTTAGGAGAATTGATGAAGCAGACCAGGTCTTGGGGAAGTCTTCTTTTCCTTTCCTCTCGTTTGTTCACCTGTGGTGCAATTCTTGTTAATGAGTAGACAAAATAATTCTGTTTCATCAAAAAGAATCCCAGATGGCTAAGAACATGGCAGATATCTTAATAACTGAATAACTTCTCAGGCAAACTGCCAACATTCTTTGTGTCTTCTATTTTCCCTTGGCCTTATGGAAGACATTAATTGTTTTTGCAAAGTCCAGACTTCTTTTCAGACTGCCTTAAATGTTACAGAAACTGCTTCAGTGACTGATCAGATTTGTACCTACCTATACAAATATACATAGGTCATCTCAGCTTTGGGTTATTTTGTCACCATTGAGTCACAACCTTCAGTATTATCCATGAAGCATTTTGATAGTTCATCTCTAACTTTGGGACAGCTAAAAATAAATGTTGTTGTGTGTTGAAGGACTCTGATTCTGCCGTCTGCTGCCTAAGTGTTTTTACAGAGAAAGAAAATTACAGAAGGAAAAAAGTCACAAGGAGGAAGTTAAGAGTTTTTGTTCATACTTTTGACCTAAGCATACACTCAAATTCAGGGTAGGCATCCACAATGGCTTTGGTAACATTTCAATTATTTTGAGACCTTCATTAATGCTAGTGCTTGTTACTGTGGAAAAGATTGTACCCCATTGTGCAGCTCTGTCTGGTTATGGTCAGCTGAATAGCTAATAGCCTGGTTCCCATAGCAACTGAGATCCTAATATGTCAGGCCTGCTGAGGTCTGGCCCTGAATTCTCATTAAAAAAAAATTGGTTTTCTAGTCTTTGCAGCTCATTCTGATTTCTGGCCGCAGCTAACTTCAGACTTCTGTTCATACTCTTTTTTTTTTTACATCTTCTGGTCCTGAGTTTTGTCAGTATTGTGCCATCTTTTTCTTAACAGTTTGTCTTGGGCATACACTAGCATCTGACTTCTTTGATGTATGGACTTCCCTGATGTTAGTCTTCATCTTAGTCATTTGAGCTCTTGTTTTGTTCCTTGAATCTTTGTTTTGTGTGTGTCAAGGAGGAAGTGAGGGCAATAATATCTCTGATTCTTTAAAAAAGTTCAAGAGTTTCATTTTCACATCCAGGATCAGCGGCGTAACTGTAGTCTTAATTAGTCCTTTTTTTTCAAAGATGGAACTGATTTATGCCTGTTTACTTCTATATGCATATACATTCATATAGATATCAGAGTATATAACTAGTATATCACTATCTCTTATTTCACAGCTAGTTGGTACTATTACTTATATAAAAATTTGTTTTGATTTTTTTCACAGCAAAAGAAGATCTCGCAGCCGTATTCAGAGAGGTTGCAATCCAACAGATACAGAACAGACTTTCTGTTTTTCAGGCAGAAGGCTAAAGAAGGAGCTATCAGACTAGCCAGGTGTACAGCAACTCATTTTGATCAAATTTGCTCCCAGAGTTCTTATTAATTAGTTGTGTCCAGAGTAGTCCTTTCATAGAATACCTGACAAATCATGGAAGTTCTGACTGTACAACTGACACTTAACTGACTGTCTCAGTGCATAAAATTTCTGTGTCGTGTGCAAGTTTGTATTTACACAGTACTTCCTGTGATGCAACCCCTGAATCTTTCAATTTGCACAATACCTAGCTGTCTTCTCAGGTTGCCAGTGACTCCTTTACTTGAATTTGAGATTTCTCCTGATTTCCATGGCCCCAAGGCATAAGGAAGCACTGATAATTCTGCCCATTAGTGTAGCTGAGATGATTTTTGTTTGAGATTTCTTTATTTAGTTTTATTATGTTTTATTTATTCTTACTTTGCTTTACTGAGGAGGACTCTCACCTTACCTTCTGGCCTAGAAATACCACTTTAATCTCACCATATTCTTCTGGGTTGGAGACTTAATATTGGAATGTACTAGTACTACCACTTTCAACAGAAGTTCTCATTAGCAGGGAAAGATTATGATACTGTTCTGATTAAATCCAAAGATAATTGGATCTCCTGCGTGACATTCACATTGATCTCTCTGTCCCACTTACACCTCAAACACAATAACTTATGGCCATTTGTTGAAGTGTTAATTCAGTCTCTTTATTTGATCAGAATTTTTCAGAGTCATAGAATCATAGAATCCTTAGAGTTGGAAGGGATCTTTAAAGGCCATTTAGTCTAACTCCTCTGCAATGAACAGGGGCACGAAGAGCTTAATCAGGTTGCCCAGGGACTGATCCATATGAAGTGGCCAACTCCAGAACTGTCTGCTGAATGGCTTTCCTGATGATAATTAATCTTTGCTAGGAAGATGAGAAAAATCTAAGTATTTCTGGATGATTCCACCTATACAGAATTCTATTTGTGCTAGAGATTTCCATTCATTTCACTTGTCTGTAGATTTTAACCTCTGTTGATAGAACCAGGCCTATGACCTGGAAGAAATATAAGGCTGCAGTCACTTTTGTATAGACCCTGCAAAAATGTTTGCATTACAGTTCAATTCTAGACAGAAAAAGCTGAATTACATTCTGTTTGAGGTACACTCCACTGAAGTTAAAGCAATGCTAATGTTAGTTACTTTTGGAACATCCTCTACCTGAAAAGTAGTTTCCTGGAATTCTGGCTGCATCCTCACTGAGCTGTACGTGCTCGTAGAGAACAATGATAGGGCATATTGTATTTGATGTGATGATCCTGCCATTACTGCTTGTATGGAAAGTTTCCATAACACATCCAGTTATGCTTAGTGTTACACAGAGTGTGAGTGGGTACAGGGAAAAATCTATCAAATATAGGAACTTATTTACTGAATTTTACCGAAACAGGAGTCCTTCAAAATCTATTGTTGAATGTTCGCATTCTACTTCTTCTCAGAAGTATTCTACTGGTAGTGGATGAACTTTTATATTCATGCACTGATTACCAAGGAGGCTGCAAGGCAAGTGTTAGCATGTCTTCAAGCATGCCACTGCTACTTAAAGAAAAAGCAAGCCAGTCCTGAGTTTACAGATTGTAAAAACTTTGGTATACTTTCTGGGAAGCATGTTGGGAATAATGCATTTTGAATTCCTGTTTTCAGGAGCACCAGAACTTTTATTCCAGTGATGTGTCCTTGGGCTACTTGATACTTTCAGTGAAGTATGAACAGTCTGAGAAACAGGAAAATCTACGCTTGTTGCTGAGGTAACAGTGTCTTCTGTAGTAGTATGTGTTATTGTGATGTGTCTCTCATCTTATGTTGAACTTTCTCTGCATAGATATGGGTGTGAATCTCATGTCTCTCTCTTAGAGAATTTTGTAAAGAAACCTTTGAGCCTTCATTTCTTGCCTTCCTCTGACTTTCTCCTAGCAATTTCCTTCAGAAAGCTGAAGCATTTGCAGGCACATCCTTACAGTTCTTCTGAGAAAAATATTTGTTCCTCCTTCAAAAAGAAACTTCTGTTAATTCTGTTTACTTAGAGATGTGAGCATTCTCGAGGGAGGGAATGCGCCTTTCCTAGTTGAGGGCAGACTAGCTCAAGCCTATCTTTGGGCTTTGTACTTGAGACTAAATCCCACTTGAAGGTGAGCTAGGACCCTTAAGTCCCTTAACTTCCTGGGACAGCCTCTGATGTGCCAGTGTGCTCCCTTTAGGGCTTTAACAAAGCCCAGAGAACTGTTTAATAAACTAGAGGGAGAATAGAGATGGATCTTGTGTAGGTAAGAAGTATGCAGCAGAAAAACTATTTCCTACTATGTTAAAGAGCATCTAATTCCAACCCCCTGCTGTTGACAGGGACACCTCTCACAAGATCAGATTGCCCAGGACCCCAACCAACCTGGCTTTGAACACCTCCAGAGATCAGGCATCCACAGTTTCTCTGGGAAGCCTGTGCCAGTGTCACAAGAATTTCCTCCATATATATGATCTAAATCTTGATTCTTTCAGTCTGAAGCCATTACTTCTTGTAACACTACATGTCTTGGTGAAGAGTCTTTAAATGTTCTTCATATATGCCCCCTTTCACAGAATCACAGAATTATCAAGGTTGGAAAAGACCTAGAAGATCATCTAGTCCAACCATTACCAATACTTCCCAGCTAAACCATATCCCTCAACACAACATCCAAACGTTTCTTGAACACTCCCATGGTCGGTGACTCCACCACCTCCCTGGGCAGTGCATTCCAGTGCCTGACCACCCTTTCCGAGAAGTAATATTTCCTAATGTCCAGCCTGAATCTCCCCTGGCGCAGCTTAAATCCATTCCCTCTAGTTCTATCACTAATTATACGAGAGAAGAGGCCGACCTCCAGCTCACTACAACCTCCCTTCAGGAAGTTGTAGAGAGCAATGAGGTCTCCCCTGAGCCTCCTCTTCTCCAGGCTGAACAATCCCAGCTCCCTCAGCCGCTCCTCATAAGGCCTGTGCTCCAGACCCCTCACCAGCTTCGTAGCCCTCCTCTGAACACGTTCCAGGGCCTCAATGTCTTTCTTGCAGTGAGGGGCCCAAAACTGAACACAGTACTCGAGGTGCGGCCTCACCAGTGCAGAGTACAGGGGGACAATGACCTCCCTGTTCCTGCTAGTAACACTGTTTTTATGCAAGCCAGGATGCTGTTGGCCTTCTTGGCCACCCGGGCACACTGTTGGCTCATGTTCAGCCGAGCATCAATCAGTACCCCCAGGTCTGTTTCCTCAACACAGTCCTCCAGCCACTCCGCCCCAAGCCTATAGCGCTGCCTGGGGTTGTTGTGGCCAAAGTGCAGGACCCGGCATTTGGTCTTGTTGAACCTCATCCCGTTGGCTTTGGCCCAGCTCTCCAGCCTGTCCAGATCCCTCTGTAGGGCCTCGCTACCCTCAGGCAGATCGACACTCCCTGCCAATTTGGTGTCATCTGCAAACGTACTGAGGGTGCACTCAATGCCCTGTCCAAGTCATCAATAAAGATGTTGAAAAGGACAGGCCCCAGTACCGACCCCTGGGGGACTTCACTCGTGACTGGTCTCCAACTGGATTTGACTCCATTTACCACCACTCTCTGGGCCCGGCCCTCCAGCCAGCTCCTTACCCAGCCGAGAGTGTACCCATCCAAGCCACGGGCTGCCAGCTTTTGCAGGAGGATAGCATGGGAGACAGTGTCAAAAGCTTTGCTGAAGTCTAAGTAGACCACATCAACAGCCTTTCCTTCATCCAGCAAACGGGTCACAGGATCGTAGAAGGAGATCAGATTGGTCAAGCAGGACCTGCCCTTCACGAACCCATGCTGGCTAGGTCTGATCTCCTGGTCATCCCACACCCACTGCGTGATCTCCCTCAAGATAATCCGTTCCATTACCTTCCCTGGCACTGAGGTCAGGCTAACAGGCCTGTAGTTCCCTGACAGGCCTGTAGTTCCCCTTTAAGTACTGGAAGGTCACAATGTGATTTTTCTGGAACCTTTGCTTCTCTAAGCTGAACAACTCCAAGCCTCTCATCCTGTCTTCACAGCACAGGTGCTCCAGCCTTCTGATCATTTTCATGGCTCACCTCTGGACTTGCTCTGACAGGCCCATGTCTTTCTTGTGCCTGCCTGTTCTGTCCTTCCCTGCTTCCCACAACAAGTGATGAATAATAAGTACCCTTCTTTTTTCAGTGATTTTATGCATTAAGCTTAAAATTATTCGTCCGGAATTAACTTGAGATTAATGGTATTCTGCTGGTAGTGGATGAACTTTTATACTCATGCACTGATTACCAAGGAGGCTACAAGGCAAATTTTAGCTTGTTTTAAGAACAATCTGAAGGAATGGCTGCTGTTTGTTTAAAGAGCCAGTGTTGCACGTGCTTCTTTCACCATTCACTTTAATGTGGCTTTTATTTTATTCAGGACACGAACTGGTACCAAACATGATCTGATCCCTATTTCCTGTCTGAATGAGTTTCCCAATGCTGTCCAGATGGCAAAGGTGAGATTCTTGCTTGCCTTCTCACTCTTACACCGTGAGTCTGTCTCTTTTCTCATCCTTCTAGTTACTTTCACATTACTGTCCCCCCACTTCTCTCTTTTCTACTTTTTCACACCAGTACTTTCATACGCTTCCCCTTTCATTCTTCCGTTTAGCTCCTCTTCTCTCTTTTCTAATGTTACCTTGGATTTTTCTCTTGAAAGGACTCTTGTCAGATAATTATGAATGTCCATGTTGTCATGCTTGCAGCAAGCAAGAGCACATGATAATCACACTTTTGTTTCCCTCTCTGTCTCTCAACAGCTACTGTGTGAAGATGTGAATGTTGAACGCTTCTTTCCTGTCCTCTATCCCAAGGTATAAATTTCTGATTCATGTACCTTTTCATCAAGAGCTGGCTAATTAAGTGCAATTTATAATTTGTATTTTCATTTTTACAGGCTTCACAGCTTATTGTAGCATTTGATGAACACGTTATAAGCAATAACTTCAAATTTGGGGTAATCTACCAGAAACCTGGACAGGTAAGGTCATTCATATCCTACCATCCTCAAGACAAAACAGAAAGAGTAAGTTCTCTTAGCTTAAATGCAATAACAAGGTCTGCAGTGTGGTTAGTATGGTATACTAGAAAATAGAGACTTCTTAAACAGAAAGGACACAATCTTATATGATTAAGATTATAATGACTGATTTGTTTCCTTTGTGCAGGTCCTCAAAGCTGACTGAACTGTCTTTTTGCCTAATCTTTGTACTGTTTTTGCTTTTCTCTTTTCCTTTTGAAGACAACTGAAGAAGAAGTCTTCAGTAACACAGAGGAGAGTCTGGGTTTCCTGGAGTTCTTAGATTTCCTTGGTGACAAGATTCAGCTGCAGGATTTCCGTGGGTGTGTAACAAGCATGTTTTAAAAGTCAGGGATGGGTTAGGGAACACAGAAGGTTCAGTGATTTGGTCTCTGATGGGAGAAATATCTCAGCCTGTAACTTGGCCAGACTGAAGGCTTTAAACAAGGATTGATGGGAGAGGGAGATTCCATCAGGAATACTGGGGTCAAGCTAAAGGAATGGTAAGTCATCATCAGAGGCTGGCAAGGCTGATAGCAGCATCTGCCACTCCAAAGGGCACTTCAGGTTCAGGAGCACATTGGAAATGCTTGTATACCAATGCATGCCGTTTGAGGAAATGGGAGCTTTGGTCCATTCCCAATGTTATCATTGTATTAGTGAGACGTGGTGGGATGAGTCCTGAATATGGAGTGCTGGGATGGGGGGTGGAGAAGCCCAACATGTTTTTGTTGACCATCCTGCCTGGTAATCTGTTGGAGTTTAGGCCTCAGCTAAAAATTTTCATTTAGGGATCTTGGAGTACTTCAACACGTCACCCAGGATCATCAAGGAAAATATTTATTTTGACTGTATAAATGCAAGCTTGTTTTGCAGTCAGAGGGAGAAAAGAAGGCTGTGGGGTGACCTTAATTGCAGTCTTCAGTGCAGGGTGCCTGTAAACAGGAGGGGAGTCAAGTCTTTGAAAGGGTAGATAACAGCAAGACAAGGGGAAATGGTTTTAAGTTGAAGGAGGGAAGGTTTAGGTTGGATGTCAGGGTGAAGTTCTTTACTATGAGAGTGGTGAGGTACTGGAACAGGCTGCCCAGAAAGGCTGTGGATGCACCATCCCTGGAGGTGTTCAAGGCCGGGTTGGATGGAGCCCTGGGCAGCCTGGTCTAGTATTAAGTGGGGAGGTTGGTGGCCCTGCCTGTGGCAAGGGGGGATTGGAAATTCATGATCCTTGAGATCCCTTCTAACCCAGGTCATTCTGTGATTCTGTGACTCTGGCACAGCGACTTTCTCTAGTTCTGAAATATGGATTGTTTTTCTCAGAAGAATGCTAAACAAAGTAGATCCTTTGAGGATCCCTGGTTTAGCTTCACAGCTTTTAGCAAGGAAGGTTGTTTATTGGTAGAAACATTTTGCAGCTTTGATTACTGCGTTTGTTTTTGGAAGATGAGGTACTACACTGTTGCTGATTTCTTTAAAGTTGCGTTTGATATTATTGATGCATAAGCTAATGTAACTGATATCTTCTTGATTCTCTCCACTTTTTCATCTGTGTCCTGCCCAACTTGTTGTGTGGTGTGTATTTATTCAGGTTCCGGGGAGGTTTGGATGTCATTAGAGGTCAAACGGGCACCGAATCAGTTTATACAAATTTCCGGGGCAAAGAGATCATGTTTCATGTATCTACAAAACTGCCTTTCGCAGAAGGAGATTCCCAACAGGTATTTGTGAGGAGAACTAAGGAATTCATGAGTGTGGGGAAGAGGGGAGGGGTATTTATTGAGGAGCTAATTAAGGAGAACACCTAACTGCATGATATTGGGAAGTATGATAGGAGAAATGGTAAAAGTGGTGATGGGGTTTCTACTAGAGAAGATGGGCTGGAGGTGCTAAACAGACCGGTGTTTTAGGCCCTGTTCTACTCTTTTTCACCTTCACATTTTTTTACTTTTTACTCTCCAGCTTCAGCGGAAGCGTCACATTGGGAATGACATTGTAGCCATCATCTTCCAGGATGAAAGCACACCTTTTGTGCCTGATATGATTGCTTCTAATTTCCTACATGCATACGTGGTAGTTCAGCTCACTCACAGCAGTTGTGGGGAGACCCTCTACAAGGTAAATGGAGCCAGCAGATTCTTCTGTGGACTGACTTCGACCCTTGAAGCAAAAACCTGTTCTTGGGCTTTTGGGAGAGGTACAAGTTTGTCCAGCTGTCCTCCAAACAGCTTTGCTTGCTTTGTCAGTAAATGGTAACTACATTCTCAGTGAAAAGCTCTCCTTCCTCTTTACCTGCACTTTGATCTCTGACTATGAGTCTCCTTCCTGCTATACTATTTTCTTCTCTGTAGGTTTGTGGAGGTCCTCTCTGATTGACATGATTTCTACTATTAGTGATCTGTGCTCCTGCTTAGTGAGTATTCAGATTTAATAAAAATATCGATAAGCTGGAGAAGACTAAGAGCTAAGACTAAGAATGATCAAGATTCTGGAACACAAATATTTTACTGAACAGAGTCCAGGAATGCTTATTATCTCTACCCAGCAAATAGAATGTAAAAAAAAAAAAAAAAAAAAAAAGATTGATTTTTAAGTATGTATACATGAAACTGTGTACTTGCATGTTTTCCAGTGAAGCTGGTATATATTTATGAAGCTTAACACTTGGAATTTAATGCAAGACAAATCCAGATAGGTTTTTATATTCAGATAAAATTTTAGATAATGTATCAAAGAACACAAGGAGCAAGTGATCACATTTTGGGTGATCTCTTTCTTACATTGAAAGAAAGAGATTTTCTTGCATTATCAAGAAAAGCTCATTCACGTAACTTTGTGTGATGCTTAGTAACGGGTCATATAGCACAGAACTTGCTTGTCCTGAAACTGTATGTATAGTAGAGCTGGCTGGCCTATTCTGTGGACTTCTAACTAGCTGCATCTGCTTTTGTGGATCCTGGAATCAATGCCCATCTGAAAGTAAAGTGCTACATCTTAAGGTCCTGCATTTGACAGGAGCCCTACTAGAAAAAAAATCTGTATCCACAGCCTCTTGCCAGAACAATTTATTGCATGGCTATCTCTATCTATTACATGGATATCTCTGTGACTTTAAATTCAACTTTCAATCATGATGAGAGATCAAAATATGTATTATTTTGCATTCTGTGATGGATTTGCCTTTATAGAAACATTTTAATCAAAGTGCTATGTCTCATTTTATGTAAAAATTCTATTTTGGTGATAATGAGTTCTTAAGCCTTTTAGATCTACAAGAGCAAGAAGAATGTCAAAATTGTAACAGGATTTCCATCTCATCTTCCACAAAAACAGTGGTAGTGGTGGAATGACAACATTCGTAGCTGCCTGATGATCAGAGGCTCAAGGTTCTAATTCTCTTGCTGTCCGTCTTACAGGGCATATAAATTCACTGGATTTTTTTTTTTTTATGAAAAAAGCTGGGAAAGCTTGTCATTTGTCTTTCTCTTCCCAGTATTGTGTTTGCCTACATGCAGTGGCATTATTTTTGTCAGAGTAGTAAGGTTGCCTATATTACTTCATTAAAAAAGAAATAAATCACCCCAGCCATGACTCTGGGGCCAGTGCAGTTTTATGTAAGGGCTTTTCCAAAGGAATTTTAAATAATTCTTCCTTGAGAGGCTCTAGTGCCTAGTGCTTAAATTTGAATTTTGATGATACTTATTTGAATCAGTTTTTACAAACAGAAGTTTAAGAACACAAAGCAGGATTTTAGTCTGTTGGGAGGGAGAGGAAGGCCTTGTAACTAGGGCAGCTGGCCTATAGTGTGAGAAATCTGAGCTAAATTTAGGGTCTCTTTCCTTAGTCTCATTAAATTCTCACAACTTTGTGATGTGCACTGTGACATTTACAATGGAGTGTTATTTTGAGGCAGTTGCTGTTAAGATGCACTGCTGTTGTTCTCTGTCGTATAAAATGGAAAAGAATAGTACTGTTCCTTGTTCCATCTCAAACATGAAGAAAAAAGTAACTGAAATACCTGGTAAGATAGCTACATATACATGGTAAGTATTGTGAAGAGCAAAGTGGCAGTATTTGAAAAATGGATTTGCATTAGTATTCGTTTGGTGTTGGTGTGTGAGGTAGGAGCATGCTTTAAAAAAGAAAAAAGCATAGATACACTTATCTCTTGCTGGGAAACTGCTTTTGTGTGCTTATTAGTTGTCTAAGAGAGGTATTGTCACTGTTCTGGGATATTCCCTTATATTCCTCTTAGTGTACAGTATATCTCTACTGAGAAGTCTGGTTAAAAAAATGTTAATAAGTTAGTATTTGGTTTGTCTGGTGGAGGTAAATCTAGCAGACTGAATAGAAACATCTTTTTTCTGCTCTAAATACATTGGTTATATATTCCTTATTAAGAACAGTTTGAAATGTAGGTTTGGCAAGGTTTTTTGCTTTTACTTTATGATTGAGTTTCTGGGAGGTAAAACAGCATTGAAGGATAAAAATGCCAAGCCATTCATCGTATTTGAAAGGTCATGGCAGTCTGGTGAATTTTCCACTGATTGGGAAAGGGAAAAGGGGAAAAGAGGAAACATTTTCAAGAAGGGAAAAAAAGAAGATCCAGGGAACTACAGGCCAGTCATTCTCACCTCTGTGCCTGGCAGGATCATGAAGCAGATCCTCCTGAAGACTCTACTAAGGCAGATGGAAAATAAAGATGAGTTGATTGGTGGCACCCAGCATGGCTTTACCAAGGACAAATTGTGCCTGACATACTTGGAGGCCTTTTATAATGGAGTTACGATGTCAGTGAACAAAGGAAGAGCAACTGACATCATCGACGTGACTTGTGCAAAGCGTTTGACACTGTTCCATGTGACATCCTGGTTGCCAGATTTGGGAAGAAATGATTTGATGGATGGACGAGTTGCTAGATAAGGAGTTGGCTGGATGGTTGCACTCAAAGACTTGCGATTAATGCTTGGTGTCTAAATGGAGACTGGTGATGAGTGGTTTTTTTTTTCAGGGATTGATGCTGGTATGAGTGCTGTTTAACATCTTTGAAGGCAACGTGGACAGTGGGATTGAGTGTAGTTCCCACAGTGCAGATAACACTAAGCTGATTGGTGCAATTGACACACTAGAGGGAAGGGATGCTATCCAGAGGGGCCTGGACAGGGTGGAGAGGTGGGCCCATGCCAGTCTCATGAAGTTCAACAAAGCCAAGTGCAAGACACTGCACCTGAGTTGGAGCAATCCCAAGCACAAATACAGGCTGGGCAGAGAATGGCTTGAGAGAAGCCCTGAGAAGCATTTGGGGATGTAGGCTGATAGAAGACTCAGCATTAGCTGGCAGTGTACGCTTGCAGCCCTGAAGGCCAACCATATACTGGGTTGCATCAAGAGAAGTATGACCGTCCGATTGAGCAAGGTGATTCTCTCCCTCTACTCAGCTCCTGTGAGACCCCACCTTGAACACTGCATCCAGTTCTGTTGCCCCCAACACAGGAAGAACACTGAGCTGTTGGAGAGGATCCAGAGGAGGGCCACGAAGATGAGGGATGGAGAGCTGAAGCATCTCCACTACGAGGACAGGCTGAGAGAGTTGGGGCTCTTCAGCCTGGAGAAGGGAAGGCTTTGGGGAGACCCAGTAGCAGCCTTCCAGTACCTGAAGGGAACTTGAAAGGAAAATGGGGGAGGGACTTTTTATAAGGGCAGGTAGCGACAAGATGAGAGGAAGTGGCTTTAAATTGGAAGAGGGTAGATTTAAACTAGCTATTAGGATGAAATTCTTTATAGGGGTGGTGAGACACTGGAACATGTTGCTCAGTGAAGTAGTGGATGCCACCTCCTTGGAGGCATACAAGGCCAGGCTGATGGGGCTCTGAGCAACCTGGTCTAGAGGGAGGTGTCCCTGCCTATAGCAGGGGGGTCAGAACTAGATGATCTTAAGGGTCCCTTCCAACTTGAGTAATTCTATAATTCTGTGATCCATTCACTGAGGTCAGGAACTGACAGGTACCTTTGGAAAATGTAAATGATTCAGAAGGAATTGGAGGTAGAACGGTATCTCTGATATATATATTGCAGCATACATGTATGCAAACACAAAGGTTTGAAATCTCTAATTGTCTCAGTTGTATTTATGATACTGATTTCATTCCCTTGTACTGTTTCAGGTTTCAGTCACAGCACGAGATGATGTGCCCTTCTTTGGACCTTCTCTACCAAATCCAGCCATATTTAGAAAGGTTTGTTTCTCTGATGCAGTGTTAGATGGTTATACTACACGCCCTTTTATTCACAGTCACTGTTGTATTGTCAGTCTGGCTAGATGGTTTTGGAGGTCTAAGGAGTAGTAAGGTAGAGCTTTTATCACCTAATGTTTCTATTGCTGTCTTAATCTCCAGTCGGGTTTTCATCTTGTCTTGCAGAGTACAGAGTTTCGTGAATTCCTTCTGGTCAAGCTCATCAATGCTGAATACAGCTGCTATCGAGCTGAAAAATTTGCTAAATTAAAGGTGGGATGATTACCTGTTTGTTTTTGTTAAAAAAATATAATACTATATTGCTGCCAGATTAAGAAAATACAATATAATTTTTTACTGTCTTCTAATTTTCTGATGTGTAAATGTGATTATTCTTAGCCATATGAATCCTTTCTATTTCACAGCTGGCGTGGTAGGGTATGAATAGATACATTCTAATGTCATGGTGTAATCCTCAAGTAAGAGTTTGAATATGATGCATAGATACTGCTGGAGGAAATTCTGTGTTAGTTGAGACTCATTATTTCATTTCAGGGTACACACTGTTAAGAGTTTTGTTCAAAGTCCCAAAATTCTGTTCCAAGCTCTGCTGCTTGCCTGATCTAAGAAGAAACTGCCTTCAACCCATGCCCCATTCTCATCACCTGTAAAACCTTATGTCCATTATTGATGGACATATTGATTTGGACTTGATTTAAAAGGAGTTTAAAGGGGCTATCTACAACTGCAAATTCCATATCTACACAGCTAAAATCAGTTTGTGCTGTTTTCCCGATATTTTTTATTTTTTAAACGAGGACAAGAGATATGGCAGTAACAGCACCCTTCTACACTCTCCCCATAATAGCTGTATTTTCATTCCCAATGTTGATGTAGGAGAGAACCCGAAGTGCCCTCTTGGAGAGCCTTTTTGAGGAGCTGCAGCTTCGCAGCCGCTGTATGATGGGATTGCCCATAGAAGAAGATGACAAGACAGAGAACGGCAGTGGGGGCTTCTTTGAGAATTTCAAGGTGGGTCAAGGTTGATTGAAGAAGTTCCTTATCAGTTGTCCAATTTTTTTTCTTTTTCTTTCTTTTTTTTTTTTTAGGATCACTATGTCCCATTTTCTTGTAGCAGTCTTTCTTTAGAGTATCTTCCGCTGTGCTTTACTGAATCGTTCAAAAATACACATTTTTTCAGTTTGTGTACATCTTTCTGTAGAGCTAAAGCTTGGTCTTTGGTGGAATCCTTTATTTGTCTCTAGGACATCAGACTCTTTCTTTATGAGTCATGCTGGTGTCAGATGGGGTTTCATTCCTTGACTTGTTGGGAAGGGTGTAGGTGCTTACAAGAGAAACTGCAATAACTAGTAGGAAACAGCTTTAATTTCTCACAGTAGACTTCTTCCAGTTCATTTTCATTACGACTGAAGGAGTAACAGGAGCCACTGCAAGAGTTTCCAACACAACTTGGCATATATTGTTTAAAAAATATTGATACTTTACTTTCCTTCTAAAAGCCAGAGTTAATTTCCTGTTGTTCAGCTTAGATTTCTCCCACTTTTAAAAGTCAGGATCAGGTGACAACTTACTCGTAAAAGTGCAAGGGTCAGGACAATAAATGAAAGCAAAGTTTTTGAGCAAACAGGAGAAATAAATTTTGAGATGCGTATATAGGAAAAATCTTGCATCATTTTCCTTTCTCTCACTTTCCCATTTATGTGTCACCAATTTCTTTGTCTGTCTTAACAGAGAGACTTACTAAAAAAGCTTTTCTTTAGATGAACTCCCCTTGTTTTGTCTGGTGGGCTGATTGGTGTTATTAAGGATGGTGAAACTAAGCCAGTCATGTGTAACTACTCAGTATATGTGTAGCTTTGGTCAGATCTAGGACAGTTTGGTGAGTTTTATTAGTATGTACAGTCAATCTACCCTCCTCTTGCTACTAACCAGAAGTTTCATAACCACCTACATCTTAAAGTAATTATTCCAAAAATGTCCTTTTCTGACATATGGCAGAAACTATGATTCACAGGTCATTGTACACAAACAACCTTTGCAAAGGGTTGGAAAAGACTGAGAAATATCAGAAAATGGCTTTTTCAAATGCTGCATATTTTCAAATGGCTGCTCTTGCCTGCATGCATGATCTTATAGTCTTTGGTTCAGTTTTGTGTTTTGTAGCTTATACTTGGAAAGACTGCATCAGGTGATGTTGTCTTACTCAGGAAGCTGGGATACTGTGAGGGAATCTCTACTGCAGTAGAATAAATGAGATAAAAGCAGAGAATATATTTGAGGAAGAGTTTTTTACTAGCAGTGAATTCCATAAATCAGCCAGAACAACAGCACCAAAAGAATTATATGTAAGATGCTGCCTTTGAGGAGTTAGAATTTCTGTGTTTCTGGTCTTGGTCTGTCCCAGCTTTCTAGCCTTGCTCTGGTGACTTTCATAGTGCCCTACTGTGTGCATGTCTGTATGTGTATCTGTGTTTGTCTGTTTCCCTGCCTCCCTTCTGTTTAGCGGGTGATCAGAGGCCGCAGCCAGAGCCTGGATACCATGGGGATATCTATGAGAAAGCAGCAGCCAGCCACCATGCCCAGCCGCCCGACGACAGCTGGCCTTGCTCTGAGCCAGAGTGTTGCCGAGGGCCCTAAGGCCATTGCTGCGGTAAGGTATTAGGGTGGACTGTAAAGAGGAATGTAGCATACCTTTGTGACCCACCTGTACATACTGTTTCTCTTTCACTAATAGTTTGTCCTGCTGTCCTTCTGTTAATCTCTTTCTGTTGTATCTTTCCGTTTCACAACCAGTGAAAACGTGTGTTGCGGTCTTTTTTTGTCTGTGCCTATCGCTAGAGCCAGTTCATCTGTACACTGGAGTTAAGATTGATGCAGACTGGAAGAAGAAAACAAAACATGACTCTGCATCAAACATTTATCTCTGCTGTCCTGTATTAGATCCTGTGGGTTGTCATAGCTTAAAAAAAATACTTTCACTGTGTTTTCACCAAAATGGTACTGTACTACTGTAAGACCAGATCTGAAAACATTAGGACACTAATTTTTCAATTATTTTTTCAATTTCACTGTTTTGTTTTTTGTTTTTGTTTTTTTCTCTAAAACAAACAGATGGACAATGTTTGTTCAAAATACTCCTTTGCTGTAGATAGAATTTTCAGATTTGGAACAAACAGCAGAGTTAATAGTGTTTGGGATGAGAAAAAGAGTGAATATTTCTATACAGTATCAAAGTCTTTCTTATTTCATAGGGATACTAAAGATAAGAGCATTATAAATCTGTGATGAATGTGTTTCCAGAAAAGTGTCCAGGTTTCTAATATTGGAAATGTTGTCACGTTAGCCAAAGCATGTGCAGCTTATTGTGGTCTCTGCATTAGTAATGTCAATAGAGGCAAACTGAAGAAAAAACAACTCTGAGTTAGCTAAAAAGTGATTTACAGGGTGGGAATTTCAAGGTTACCATTTACTCAAATGTATGCATTCTTTATGTTGCAAAGTCACAGAATGGTATTAACTTGGGCTTGCTTCCTCCATCTCCCCTTTAACTTCTAGTTTTCACTGCCTTTTAATGATTTTGCCTCCTTTCCTGATCTTTCTCTGTATTCTAGCCGTATATCTTGCTGTGTATCTTGTATCTCTCTGTCTCTCTCTTACCACTTGTTTGAATGTTTGCTTCAGAAACTTTCAGGGACAGAAAGTATTCTTTCTTGCATTGTTGGAGCTGAGTTGTGCTACTACATAGCATAGCAAAGTGAAAGAGAGAATCTGGATCAGTGTTGCAAGCTTCCTTTCCACCTCGTCTGGTTCACCACAGTTTTCCTGCCTCATTTCCCTTCTTCTTTCCTGTGACGCTTTCCTTTTTTCTAGTCTTTTGCCTTACCTGGTAGGAGCCCATCGCGTACTCGAACCAGCCGTTTCCATGGGCGACGGAGTAGTGCCATTGGCATTGAGAACATACAGGAGGAAAAGAGGTATGAGCTGTGGGAAGAGAAGACAAGCAGAGAAAAAACAGGAGGGGATGAGAAAAAGGAGTATAGAAGGGCATGGATATGCACAGAAAGGGAGTAGTCAGGAATGAGAACTGAACTGGAAGTGGTTGGAATGCGAACTAAGTCCTGATTATCATCTGACATAGAGGTGGATGAATGACAGAAAGCAACAATTAAAAAAGGACATTTGGAAACAGGGAGAATCAGTATTTAAGTAAGAAGGAACAAGGCTTTGATGTGAGGGATAATCTGTTCTTGTTTGGTTTTGTTTGTTCTCATGTTGAGAAGTTAAAATAGATAAAATACATTACAGAGATCACTTTGAAAGTGATGACTCTGATTTCCATGGATACTACAACAGATACAAAGATACAGTAACACTATTTGGTAGAGCAAACTCTTAGCGTCCAAGAGCAGTTTGGTGTATTTGATAAAATCATAATAATTCCACCATTTGGTTTTCTACTGGTCACCAGAGATGACATTTAAATCATAAAGGTTGCCTCAGTTCTAATTACAGAGCACTTTTAAAGAGTGCACAGGTTCTCAAATGCTATGAGTGCCCTGCACCTGGTACTCAGTTTTCACAATTGCAAGGAATTCTGGAAACAGCATAAAGATTGTAGGTGGCAAAAACCATCTATTATATGGAAACCAGTGATTTTACAATAGGAAGAATTATTACATTTTTCTTTCTTTCAGTTTATTATCTTGGAACTTAATGAGATACCTATGACGTTATTTTAAAGAAATAGTATAGAACTTTCTTTGAGAAAAATAGACATTTTCTCTGTAACAATCTAAGCCAACAGAGTAGTCACAGATCCTCAGCACTTTAGAACATTCTGCAACTGTGTCTCTCAATCTGTTACTTTATGTACCATATCATTCCCTATCCCCTTCGAAGATTTGCAAAAGTTTCCTACAACAAGGAATAAAAACTGGATTTAAATTCATTTTTCTTTTCTTTGCTAGACGGGAATTGGAAAACCTTTGGGCTTACTTAGCTTTTCTTTTGCTTATTTTTAAACTTAGATTTAAGGAATGCTAAGCCTTATTTTGTGAGTTTATTTTTGGATTTTTCTGGAAGACTTTTTAGGTGGTTCCTGATTTCAATTTCACTTGCAATTCATCTGATCTAATAGTTCATAGCTACTGAAAAGTAGACATCATGCATTCCCTTTTCCACTATCTCTTTTAGCTACCAAGTCTCATTTAATTCCTGGAATGCTTATTGGACCCTTCATAGAATTGATTTAGCCCATTAATCAACTGGGATAAGTGTCTGCCAGGTTCTGCTGTGAGCTAGCTCATGGAAAATTCTGATGAGTATCAGAACTGATAGAAGTTATATTCAGCAAAAGTGGCTGGAATGCAGGCTCTTTCTCTGGCCCTGGGATATAGTCTGCAACGGAATAAAGAGGTCACTGTTGTCTTACCTCTCTCCCATTGATTTGTTAAACTTACCTGCAGGCTCTTTCTCTGGCAGCAGTGAACTCAACAAGTCATGTGTGACTTCATCGTGAAATTGTAGCTTAATGAAATGCAGCCTTGGATGACTGAGCTAAGCCAGTCCATCCCGCTTGTTCACGTGTCATAGAAGTTTCAGGGTTGTTTAATTTTCAAGATTGTTTTATTGCAGTCATTTTCAGTTCCACGAACTGTTATGTTAGCACAAAAGAAGACAGTGAGGTGAAGAGTACAGGTAAGATAGCTGACCAAGAGAGTACATAAGGAACTGTAGACTGCATTGCTGAAAACACCAACAAATGTAACAAAAACCTGAGGTGGGAAATGAGTTTTCCATTCCTGTTTAAATAACAGTCCTCAATTTTAAGCTACTTGTGTAGACAGCTTTCTTCAGAAATATCTGGATAGGTACCAGAAAAAAGAAAATACTGGAACTATCCTGAAATGGAGACATTAGCTAACTTCAGTTAATCAGAAAATCCTTTATGCAATTAGTATAAAAGCACTCTAATGAAACCTAAATCTTCTCAAGTCCTATGAAATGTGTGTGTGTTGGGGGGACGAGGGGGGTGGGGAGGGAGTGGGCAGCGAAAGAAAAAGCTGAAGAATTAAAGTAAAATACTGAAATTAATTTACTCTTTTATATAAATTATATAAATTTAAAATGAGTGAAAACTTGACCATTTCTAATACACTGCCCTTAACAGCTTGTAAGGCGTCTGTCCTTTTCAGTACAAATGCATTTGCTTTCCCTCCTGTGTGTGTGAGAGATGCAGTGTTGTAATTTGGCCTGGAAGGAAGTATTATGTGAATGGTGAACTCTGAAAATGGTGAACTCTGGCCCTGGAATATAGCTGATTTCTCTTTCTTTCAAGCAGAGACATTGCAGAAAGGATACAGAAATTGGTAGACAGTCCAGAAACTTTGCTTGACCTGAAATCCGATGGATCATCCAGTCCCAGCTCCCCAGAGTTCCCCAGCAGGAAGAGCAAGTGAGTTGAAAATGATTTTGAAAGATGTTCATTGTGTTTGGTGATGGCATGGGTAGTGCATGTCTTGCTCTCTTGAATGCTATACCAACATTGTCCACATAAGGCATTGCAACATCTTAAAAATTTAATGTCTGGCTCCGACATAGAAATTTAGAGCACATACACAAGGAACTCAGCTTTCTTAAAAATAAAGACTGGGCTGCTTAAAGGTGATTTTGGCTGTATCTTCAGCATCATATTAACTTCTATCTAACAGCATATACAAAGCACTAGCTGTCTAGTTACAAATACCCATATATATGTTTCCTTTGTAGTTTGCTCTGAAGTGATTATGGAGCTTTATAGAGAAACTTGGACAAGGGTATGCTGGGAAGCTGGGTTGTTTATTCAAATTCTGCCTTTTTAAGCAGGACTCATATTGCTGCTCTTAACTGGCTTGAACTAGCCTGTCTTCAGTCCCCACAAGGTGTGATAGCAGGTGTTATGGTCTCACATATTTCATCTATGTTTTGTTGCGAAAGCACTCCATACTACACCAGTGTTCTGCAAAATATTGCATAGAATAGACTACAGCATAGTTCTTCACATTTCTGAAGTGTATTACAGAAACACTGTGCCCAGGTGGCCATGAGGACCAATGCCATCCTAGCCTGCATTAGAAATAGTATGGCCAGCAGGAGCAGGGAGGTAATCATCCCCCTGTACTCAGCACTGGTGAGGCCGCACGTCGATATTGTGTTCAGTTTTTCGGCCCCTCACTACAAGAAAGATATTGAGGCCCTGGAGCATGTCCAGTGAAGGGAAATGAAACTGGTGAGGGGTCTGGAGCACAAGTCTTAGGAGGATCGTCTGAGGGAGCTGGGATTGCTTAGTCTGGAGAAGAGGAGGCTCAGGGGAGACCTCACTGCACTCTACAACTTCCTGAAGGGAGGTTGTGATGAGGAGAGGTTTGGCCTCTACTCCCAGACAACAAACAGGACCCGAGGAAATGTTGTACCAGAGGAGGTTTAGGTTAGACATGAGGAAAAACCTTTTCTCTCAGAGAGTGGTCAGGCACTGGAATGGTCTGCCCAGGGAGGTGGTGGAGTCGCTGTCCCTAGCAGCGTTCAAGAGGTGTCTGGATGAGGAGCTACAAGATATGGTTTAGTGCTTGTGGTAGCCAATGGTAAGGTCCTTTCCAACCTTGTGATTCTGTGATTCTAAGATTCTATGAAAATTGCACTTTCATAGCAGTGCAACAATGCTGTTGATAAGCTGTATTGCTAAGACAGAATCCTATTTAGGATACTTCAGTACTTTGCAGAAGATTTCCCTCCATTACTTAAGGGGAACCTACAGGAAAGATGAGGATGGAGTCTTTATCACGGAGTGTAGCATTACAGCAAGAGGTAATGGTTTTAAACTAAAAGAGGATAGATTTAGATTTAGATAGAAGAAATTCTTTATTATGAGAGTGATGAAGCGCTGGAACACGCTGCCCAGAGAAACTGTGGCTGTTCCATCTCTGGAACGGTCCAAGGCCAGATTGGAAGAGGGATTTGGGCAACTAGATTTAGTGGGTAACAACCCCATCTAGAGCAAGGTAGTCGTAACTAGATAGTCTTTAAGGTCCCTTCCAAGCCAAGCTGTTCCATGATTCTATGAAACCACACATTTGCATTTCTAAGACACCAGAGGATGCTCTGGGTTCTGTGAAATACAGGCTGGATGTGGCTCTGGGCAGCCTGGTATTGGTGACCCTGCAAATAGCAGGGGGGGTTTAGATGATCATTCTAATCCTTTACAATCCAGGACATTCTATGATTCTATGATTCTAAATCAAAGACTGTAGCTAACCTTCTGGAACAGCTTGGCATACTCCTGAGAACTTGTACAAAATCTGTGGCAGAAAGGGACAGTGAGTACATTGTAATAGGATGTGTCTCTAGGTGCCAAGTCAGACAAGGAAGGTCCTTCATTCTAACTAGCCCTAATTCACCTTAAGAATTAGAGGCTGATGACTATCTGCAGAAGTTCATCTTCCAAATTACGTGGTGTAGGGCTGTCTAGAATTTTGTCACAGTGAAGGTGCAGAGTTCTGGTGAGTATGTTTCTATGATAGTCATTCTTGGGTTAGGTGGGTGTCATAAATTTTTCCAGGGAGGAAAATGAAAGCATAATTATAAGATACAGAACATTTGAGATGCTAGCAGAGATGCTGCTAGAGAGAATTCAGGATGCTTACTGGTCAGCAGCATCCTTCTTCCAACATTGCTGTATAATTTCACCTCCTCCTCTTCATCCTTTCTGGGAGCTTGTTAGCAAACTTCAAGTTCCTGGCTAAACACAATTGAGGGACTCTTACTCTGATTAGGCACCTGAAGTAAACTTGTGTAACCAGCAAGAATTTTTCCTACTACAAAAATACCTTATAGCTGGTCTGTCCTATAGATGTGTACATGACAAGGGAAAACAAACAAAAAAAATCCACTTGGTTCCTCACTTTGTCCTTTGATTGTGGGCTCCTCCCACTTCCCAACTCCCATTCTCTGTTCATGAGTTGAGGAGGTGAGCTAGTTGTTTCAAATCAGTATCACCTGCTTTCAGAGAGCAAACATTGCACAGGTCTTCTTTAATAACATTTGCATGAATATTGTTTGTCGACATGAAAAATCACGTGCACAGTTTGCATATGAGGTATGATGCAGCATGGAGTGTTGCACTACTTGTGCTTAGCCAGTTTTTCAGAGCTAGGGACCAGCCCACATGCAGTTACACCTTCAGAAACATGCCTGAGATAGGGAACTAAGGATATGTAATTTCTCACCAGGTAAAGCAAACAGTTTTCACCAAGACAGTGTTAGCACAACATTGTAGGGATGG
This sequence comes from Perdix hodgsoniae, assembly GCA_035772895.1. Classification (NCBI taxonomy): domain Eukaryota; kingdom Metazoa; phylum Chordata; class Aves; order Galliformes; family Phasianidae; genus Perdix; species Perdix hodgsoniae. The sequence goes on from JAPSGF010000091.1 coordinate 2,359,269, forward strand.
GTTAGGGCTGTGATTCTAGCAATCTGTCTTGGAGATCCCTAAAGTTCTAGAAAATTATCTGCTTACTGTTTACTCATTATGGAACCACAAATCATCATCACTTTATAGGCATATTTCTAATACAAAATGAATTCCAGCTGGGTCTAGAATATTTTAGGCAGACTACATTAATAATGTCATCCCTGGTAGTATGTCATAAACCCATTTCTGATTCTTTTTATGGAATAGCATTATCTATGGCAAAAAAGTACAGCATGTTGTTGTTGCTGTTAAGCATTGAAGATTCCAGACTTCAGTGATCAGGACTCTTCATGTATGTCCTACTAAAATCAACCTAAACACAAATATAAAGGAAACATACAGATAACAGATAAATTCTTGTACAGTAGAGATGAACCAATAGTTATTTTCAGTTACTAATTCCTAAAACTCTCTTCTGCAGTAGTCAATTTGCAGTATTTGAAACTGCATTGTTCATTTGGACTACTCCTGTCTACTCTCCAACATACAAGGACAGTTATCCTTAGTTTTTTCTGCTCTGTTGTCCAGGTAGCCTTCTGAATAATCCTTTCTCCCAAGGACATGGTGAAAGAATGAACCCAGCCTAAGTAACAAGGTAGCAAACTCCCCAGGATCGGGATTCTTTCCAAGTTTCATCTGAAAATCAAGCACTGTAATGTGTATGTCCAAATCCTAGGAAAAGTACACAGGTTTTGTGTGCATGTGTTTTCCCTCCTCAGACACATCTGAGTGGGGACATCAAGCCAATCAGGAGTGGACCGGATGCTACTAATTGTTTACCTCACTGAATATACTGGCAAGACTTTTTGGGTGAAATGAGAGTACTGGGCTAAGAGGAGCATGAACCTAGAGGAAGGACCTCAAGGACTGTGGAAAGACCAAGTGACACCACATAATGCTCCACTGGTAGTCCCTGGAGCAAGAATCATGGAGAGGAAGAAGGACAGAGAGAGATTATTTTTGAGCATTTTGACTCTAGGCTCTTCCCACTGTTCAATCAACAGTCACTGAACCAGACTAGAAATGCTGGGGGAAAGGAGGCTACCTTGAGCAACTCCTCTTCCCTTAGACTTATTCAGAAAGAGAATTAAGTCAAAAGCAGAAGAACACATTTCCATCTCTGTCTCTAGTAAGCACTAGAGATGGATGACATAGTTTAGGAAATGCAATGCAAAGAAAGAAGATGAAGAAATCTGACGAGGAAGGGTGCTAAGAAGGTGATACTTAGTGGAAATTTAGGTCCCAGCTCATTTTATTGATTGATTCTGCTGAGGGAGAAATATGTTAGCTTTCATTTCCTCCAAAATATATTTTGTAACCTCTTGAGGAAATATCTTCGGCCTATATTGGCCTTGCCTTTACTTGTTCTCCCTATTGCATGCTGGCATGTAATATGCCTGGGGCTTTAGGTTTCAATACTGCTTGTAGGTCGAGACCGGCCATGTTTTGCAGTGTTTCTGAATGAATAAATATATTTAATATATTGAAGTTGTCTTCTCTTTATTGCCTCTTTTAGCTTTTTGAGTTACTCAGCGTATTTCAGTACTTCCTCTCTATGGTGAGTATTTCATCCTAAGTGTTACACACACAGTACATTTCACAGCATATAAGCGCGTGAGATTCATGAGCTACTCTCTACTAGAAAGTAATAAGTAGTGGTTCCCAAATTCTAAGCTAGAAGCTGACGTTAAAGGTCTTGCACTGACAGATATGAAACATGCTCCAGGCTACCTTAATATGCAAAATATTTAAGAGAGATGTGATCATTAGATCCAATTTGTCATATATAATGCTTTGAATGTTCCCTTCATAACAACCATACAGAAGCTGAAAATCTAGTGGAATGGATCTACAGGAGGCACAAAAGCCCTCTTGTCTACTGGCAACCATACACACAAAGTGTACAAGATGGGCATCTTGACTTGAATTTGTTCCTGTCTGCAAGCAGGACTTGTCTGTGCAAGAGCTTGACACTTAATCCTAATAGCGTGTTAATAAGACATGAAAAAAATAATGAAGATCTTGGCAATTTGTTCTACCTCCTTTCTGCTTTCTTAAACTTTCTTAATTAACCATTTAATAACACTAGTTAATGTGCTTTCTATAGCTAGTTAATTTTGCTCTCTATAACTACCTGAAGGGAGGTTGTAGTGAGCTGGGGATCGGCCTCTTCTCTTGTGTAACAAGTGATAGGACTAGAGGGAATGGCCTCAAGCTGTGCCAGGGGAGATTTAGGCTGGACATTAGGAAATTCTACTTCTCTGAAAGAGGGGTGAGGCACTGGAATGGGCTGCCCAGGGAGCTGGTGGAGTCACCGACCCTGGAGGTGTTCAAGGAACAATTGGAGTTTGTGTTGAGGGATATGGTTTAGTGAGAATTATTGGTGATAGGTGGATGGTTGATGATTTTGTAGATCTTCTCCAACCTTGGTGTTTCTGTGATTCTGTGCGCATGCTTTCCTGATTCCTGGTGTTAAAACTATCCAGAAACTCAGCAGTAATATTTTGTAAATTCAGTGACATGAAAAAGTGTTTTCAGTGTTCCCCTGATTGGAAATTCATGTAAGACCAAATACGACAGGCTGATAGCAGCTAGGTAGTCCCTTCGCTTTTGTGTGGCAAAAGAAGGCAATGACAGTGCCTTCACAGTGGCATAATGGCAAAAGGAAATTAGCTCATCCCTTCCAATGACCTACTATGGCTGGAGAGTAGTACAGTCTAGAAAGATATTGCTCCCTCAGCTGCTAATCCTTAAATGAGGGTGAGGAGGGGTGGATCCAGTCTCCATCCCTTCCAGTCATTCAGGTGCATTGCTTGCACCTGAGCTCCCTGGGTTAGCCACACCTTCTTACCTGGTGCTCAACCATTGGTTCAGACAGTGACCTGACAATTTCACTGCACTCCACCCTTCACAGCATGAACCAATGATTGAGCAAGTTGTGGGTAAGCTCCTGCTGTACAAAGTACAACATACATCATGACACACATAAAATACCTGTTGCAATACTGAGTATCAAGGCATTTAAGGTGATTGTTGACGGTCTTTTCATGGTTCTGTAGGGTCAATACTTGATGTTCCTTCAGGAGGCATATCTTCTTCAAGGACCAGTAGTGCTTTAGGTCTGTGCTCACCTGTTCCTGAAAGGTCAGCAGTCCACCACTGGGTGTCATGATGTTTCCTCATGGACACTGAAGCGTGCTGGACTGCTGTTGCTCCCACCAGTGATCCTGTGAACTTAACAATCTCAAAGGGATTAGTACAGATGTTTAACAGGTATGAGGAGGGGTAGGCCTGCCTTCCACGGTAGGATACAAGCTGTGTTTCTGTCTTGAGTCAACACCTGTGCTTGCAGTGGGGCATGTCCTAGCCTTTGGTACCATACCCTTTGGCCTGATATCTGTCACTGGATCACTATAGCAGGTATGAATGGGGGGGAGGGTTCTAATTTGTCACATGGATCTAATCTGGCCACACACTCCCTCACATATATGTGAACTTTATTTGTGACACCACATGTAGACCAAGCAGGTGCATGAGTTGGTTCCCTTTGAAAGGTGAGTAGCTCATGTTTACTTGTTGCATGAAATACCAACGGAAGCAGAAAATAAGTGTAAATGAAAATTGGCTATCAAGTAAAAGCATTCACCTTCCTTTTGGCCTTGTAGTAACTGTGGTTCTCTTGCTCCCTATGTCTCCCAGAGGTCTCTGTGCAAACATCCTGAAGCCTCATATCACAGAAACGATACAGTGCTGTTTTTAATAACTGATATGTCTATCCAGCCACAGGCCATAAAAAATAATAGTGTAATCATTCTACAAATCAAGTTACCTCTGCTGTCTGTGTGCCTTACATAAAGCACAGTGGAACTGATCCCAGTGATCCACTCTAAACTTTTTATTACATTGGCTGAGGATCTCTCTCCTTATCCCTTTGCTCACTAGTGCAACATTTTCATTCCTGCAACTTTTCTTGCCGGAAAACCTTGCTGGATCCTTTAGCCAAGTTGATAGTAAAAGGTCCAGGACTCGTAATTTTTTGTTGTGTCATATCTACTCTTAGTTCTTCCATGCAGAGATTTTATTTTTTCAATATGTTGTATGAAAGTACACAAAAGTACACAAACAAGCATGTAGGTTTATGTATGGACTTCTGACTTAAGCCGAGACACAGTTAAAGTGGATCAACATTGTAACATTTTTCAGACTGTGTGAAATCAACTCACCTAACCAAGAGACTATAGACATGTAGTCTTGAGTGCATTTGCTGAGAGCTGTAAGAAGTTGTGGTGATGTCATCATTTGCAACATTTAGAATGTGTCTATGATAATATGTGAAGGGGAAGAAGGTAATGAAAGATTACATGTCTGCGTGAGGCACATGAGATAGCAGAGTTGAGCCTGCACTTTTGTAGGACAAAGTGAAAGTTCTTGAAATTCTATTTTCTAGAAATTCTGTCAGTTTTTGAGGTAGAAGAAAAGATGGGATTAAGAGCAAGTCTTTGTGCTAGAAATTTTAGGAAGCAAAATGGGGGTGATAAATTTATTCTCATTTTTGCAAATACTAAAGTTTCCTATGTGCTACCAGTCTTGATAGTAGACCGACTGCCAAAATACTAAATATGGCAATACAAGCAAATGTTCCTAGACAAAATTACACGTAAACGAATGCAGATAATTTGCATTCACCAATGCAGTATGGAGGAACTTCAGTTATCCCTAACCAAAGAATGAACTGAATTAAGCAGAACCAAAAACAAACAAAAAAAACATCTTGGAGCATGGAGAGGCATCCAAGTGTTTTAGTTTTTCCCTTTGGTAAGTTGTTCAATAATTATTCAGCCACAATTAACATACTGTGTAAAAATCAGACTAAACTCTTCTTTTTTCTTTCTTTCTTCTTTCTTCCTTAAGAAACTTGACAGTTTGGATGCCCACTGTAAGCTTTGATCTTACTCAGTGATAATGGAATTCATGAATTTGACCCATATGCACTTCTTTGAACTGTAGTTCAATTTGCCATTTGGATCATGGGATACAAATTAAAGAAAAGAAAGGCAGGAGACTATGATTATGTTGCCAAAACTAGGTGAAGACACAGACAACAGTTACTGTCAAAACTGCTGTTTTCTGAGTTGTCTTTAAATCACCAGTGTCTCATAAGCTAGTGCATACCACCTAAGGCAGGAGTGACTTTCTTAGCCTCAAAGTCAGGATATAAATTAAGTTATAGACCTTAACACTTTGTGTAAGACATCCCTAGGTTTGTTAATATACATACAGTTGTTCTAGATTTTTTTTTTTAAATCAATTGATCTATTAGTTGTTACCTACAACATAGATAGACATTCAATATCTAAGCACTGGGATATATACAAAATGGAACAGAACCCTCATTACTGCAGATTCACATTGCTTAAAGCATCAATTTCACAACAAATGGCAGTGATTTACAAGTTTTTTCCTCACTATTTTGTAAGGAATTTTACATCATGGAGCTGGAAAAGGGAATACTCCATCTTTAAAAAACTGCTGAAAAACAGTTGCATCTCATCTGTCCCATTACAGATATTGATATGATCATGTAAAGTTCAAAAAGAAAAGAACTGTTCCTTCAAACAATATCTTGCCTTACTGTGCTACAGTAGGAATCTCTCATTACCTGAGTTATAAAGCTTCCTTAAATTTCATGATCAGATGATCACAGCCATTCTTGTCTGCTGCTTTTGACCCCCTAGGCCATCCTGCACTAACACCAATTCTTAATTCAAACTCTACTTTTTCCCCTGATTCAAATAAAAGGGTAATAATTAAAATTTAATGTTGTAATATAGCTATGCATGAAATCCTAGGAACTATTATTATGAAATTGCAATATTTAAAACTCAAAGCTGTCCTTAATGCATAGGATGAAGAACACTTAGAAATAAAATCGAACAGTGTAAGTAAGAAGTCTGTTTTCTGAAAGGTGTCGCATTCATATTTTGTGAAATATGTAAGGTGAATATAAGCAAATGATTACAGAAAGCAAAAGAATACCTTAAATCTTTGAATTTTGCAAAGTATTTAATTCCTGGCTCAAACATAGTATTGACATGTGATGATAGGCAGATTCCTTAAACTCTGAAGCTAGATGTGGGAGGCCTGCAAGAGGGAGCAAGGGTGGAGAAGACAAATACAATGAGCACATATATTCATAAAGATCAGGCATTCAGATTGCACAGATGTATTCAGTAATAGCATTTTTTAGCTTGCTTGCACAATGCTGTCACCTACTAGAACCTGCTTTATTTTTTAAACTAGTTTTGTGTAGAACAGTAGACTGATACACAAACTGAAAAAAGGACCAAGGGAAACTTATGGGAAAGTTGGAGAAGAACTTCAGTACTTGTTGGACAATCTGTAGTCAGACTTCTCTAGACAAGAAGTTATAGACAGAACAGGTGTGACAGTGAAACAGTCTGGAACCAGTGGCCAAATTCAGTGATTTTCAGTATGAAATCAAAGCCACGTTCCAAGTGTTTCAATCTAGAGAGTAAATGATGGTAATATAAGTGAAGTCAGGTGTGGATAAATTCCTTTCACTGCCACTGGACGGTCCTCAAATCCATGAAAAATTTTGGTAATTGTTTATTTATTGTTCTGTGCTCGGTTCCCTTCAAGGAAGCAAGTTGCTTCCTTCCAGCAGTGTTGCTGGCTTCACTGGAAAAGGCAGCAAATCAGATGGTCAGCATCATAGTCCACTAAGTGCTTTAGTAAAATGTCTCCTTTTCATTTGCACAGAGGTAAGGATGGGAGAAAGAGAGGAACTTAATTTAGGAGTCTTTGCTGAGGGTTAAAGGGACAAGAAAGGACAAGAAGATACTTGCAGGGGAGAGACCTGCCTTGTTGTGCAGGTCTCCATTTAATGTTGTGTGTGAAGTCAATGCTGCAGAATTGTTTCAGTGCGCACTGGGTAAGAAGCACAGGTAACTGCCATGGAACAGTACCATAAAGCAGTGAGTCAAGGCAGAGGCAGGCTTCTGGGCTACCTCTTGCCATACTGAAAGAGTGCAACAAATACTGTACAGCTTCACAGTGAAGACAGTTAATCTTCTTCCTTCTTCTCCAAATGGTTTTCTATGGCCAACTTTCTATGGCCTCTTTCATATATATAAGCACTGCCTTTTTCGGTTGCCTGCAGCAAACACCACAGTGTTGCCACAGTGAACAACATTTTCTTGTTGAGACACCTCTATCTGCAGTGATCTACATTTGGCTGTATTCTGTTCTTGCCTTCCTGTTTCTTTTGCTCAGATGCCACCCAGCTTTCTCTGCACATATTCTCTGCTTTCTGTGGTTTCATTATTTTAGTGAGCCACTTTCTTTTGCTTATTTTCTGACTTCATGCCTATCTCTATCTTCGTTTGCTGGCTTTTAGCCTAGCCTTAGTGGTACCTACTCCTTCATGGCAGTTTCACAGGTTTGCCTTAGATGTCAAAGTGCAACTGAATTTCCTGGTGAGGTTTCTAATAGAGCAAAGAAGAACACAGCTCTGGGCTTGTTCCCTAGAATTCAAAGTCCACTTTTGCCTGCATCTTTCAAAGTCTTTCTCTAGGCTCACAATCTGTCTCATTTTCTGGTACCCTTTCTATTTTGACAGTTAAACATCACACTACTTTGAAAGTGATGAAGATGTGAAGCTCTGAGGAACTCTGTTTGGTATATAGCTAGATAGAAGGGGCATCATATTTAAAAGAAGAAAATTCTGCCAGCTATTCACAAATAGTTGATAGTACTTACTAGTGCTTAATGCAAACCCCTGTGCATGCTGCAAGACGCGATGGTTTAAGTTCTCACTGTAATGTTCAAGTGATGCTTAATTCTTAGCTGCCCTGCCACCTCATGGCACTCAGAACAATCAGATGAACAGCAGAGCTCTTCACAGTGGTACTAGGCCACTGGTGTCCCAGTAGAGTAACATTTATAGAGACAGATCAGAAAGGTAAGTCAGGTAAAGAAGCCAATAGTTAATGCTGAGACTACTTAAATACTGCTATGCCAGATATTAATGCTTAGATTAAAAATGTAGCTGCTAGCCAGCATTTACTGGGGTAGTCATCAGAATGTCTGCCAAGAGCCATGTGTTCATGATCAGGTCACTGTAGACAAGAGGCAGAATTTCCTTAGACCTCTGCTCCCAAACAGGCAAATTTTTCTCAAAGTATGTATGCAGAGTTACAACAATATGCATCCTTACTGAAAAGACTGCAAAGGATGTAATCACTTACTAGTGGTTATCATAGGCAATAAGTGATGTAAGGAAAAACTTGAGTTTGGATTTTGTTAATCTTCTCAGCAATGTGTAAATGGTATTTTAGTACCTCAGTCTTTGAGCATTTCATCTCTACTGATTTCAAGTGCATCTGACAGCCTTGAAGATAATTTTGGGAAAGTACACAAGAGTCTGTAACATCCATTTCATGAGATCCATCTCCCAAACCTACAAAGTTTTGGCACATAGACTGCTTCTTAAGTCAAGCTCTTTCATAACATAAAGGTTCATGATAACCTGGCTTCCACCATCAGATTAACTCAAGACATTTATTGTATTTTCCCCAACTTCTCACCAGAGCTCATTACCTCCACAAAAGTGCATTTTACCCATTTCTGAGACAGCACTGTGAATCAAGTCACTGACGTGGTCTGGCCTAAAGCAAGGTCTCAGTCACTGTCCAGCACCTCAGAATTACTTTTGTAACACTGATAAAGAGTAGCAATTTTCAGGGGTCAAAAACCTGTCCAGGAAAGCCTATGGCATTCATGTAGATGGGAACTTCTCTGTCACTCTGACTCCTCAGTGAATGTAGCCTCTTATATTCCCCATTTCCTTAAATTCCAGACTGGATCTGCCCAGGGTGAACTGGTTAAAAGGAGAAAGGAGTTCTCCAATTTTATGATATTTCCTGAAGATGCATAAGAGATGTAAGAAGGAAAAATTGTGGATGAGGAAACAAACACTTAGAGTTATAAGCACATGCATCTAAAAGAACTGGTCTTTTTCTGCTGCCTTGTTCCAGCTGTTCAGTGACTGAGCATATGTTTTACCTTAACGTTAAGAGACAAAAACAGATTCCAGCTGCCATTAGACCTTCTGCTTCCTTCACTGATGTATCAGAGGCAGTGAGGAAACATTGAAAAATCAAGCCACACACAAATCAATTCAAATACGCTATTCCAATTCAGCCAATATATGGCCAAGTTTTCAAATAATTTTAGTGTGCAAATTGTAAGGACTGTAGTCAAAAGAGAGAGTGGCAAATTAAATGTTTTGATTTTAATCTTATTGTTTGCATATCTTCAGGCCTGCAGACTGTATAATACCAAGTCCCTCATAGTCACATCCTGGATCTCTGTTGAACAGAAAGCAACAAGGCCATTCTTGAGGAAGCAAAGCATAGCTGAGTTTGGTTGCCAACTGAATTTACATGTTCACCATTGTCTTCCAAGGATGCTACTGCAAAATTGGCATTAATTAAAAACCTCTGCAAGGGCTGTAGCTGGTGACTATGAATGTGTATGTGTGGTGATCTCCAGTGTCAGTCACATGAGTGCATAAATACCGTCTAGTTGAGGGAGCAGTTATTTTTGAAGTACTTGACTCGTTTCCCAGATTTTGTTTCGGACTTGAATTCTCTCTCTTTCTTCCACTAGTCTAACCAATCACTGTGCTGCAAGGTGAAAGAAAGCATGAATGCCCTGTCCTGTGCTTCTTCTGTCTTTGTTGTATCTTGGATGTAAAAGGCAAATGTGGCCAGCATCTCTTAGGCTGTACGTGTGTTAGACAAGTGGGAAGATATGAGAACTCTCTGAATCATCATGATATCGGTCCCATAATAATTTAGTCCTTATACTTTTAGTTGGAAAAAGATAATGTTTAACCTGAAAGAAGTTAAATGTTTAATGTTAAACATTAATCTTTGATAGCAATACATTTGTATTTGTAAAGAACAGATCAGATTGTTCATATTGGTAAATCTCAAAACTTCTTAACTAGAAATGAAACTGATCTGTAGAGTTAGCAGTTAAGGAAGAGAAAGCCGTCTCTCTATAAAATTGGATACATAATCACTGAAGATCAACCGTATATATGAGTGCTGTCTTTTCACTCTTAGGTATTTCCCCAAGACTTTTCACATTTTTGGGCTTGGAGCTGAGGGAACTGGTCCCAGCCATTTTTCACCTGCAAGACAAATCAGCACATAAGAGAAAGTTAAAACTTAATACAAATAAATAATTCTTTAGTCACATTTCTGCAGCTGAACGTCTATTCCTACTCTTCCCTTTGAAGGGTAAATACTGATGATGGAATACAAATATTTATCTTGTATGGCATGCTTCAGGCAGCTTCCAGCATCGTTTACTGCATAGTTGCAAATGAAGTGGTATGGAAGAATTATTTCTTCTGTTACAGATAAGAAATTCTGCAAGTCCTGAAGCCAAATGTTTTAAGGACTACTTCTTTTCAGGGGCTGGAGGTAAGGAAAAGGGTAAGAGGCTGGGGATTCAGAGAAACAATCTGAAGTGAAAACTAGTGGAAGCAGGAAGAACATTCCAGTTAGGATTAGAAATGATCAAAATGGCTGTTTAAAACTTCATATTCCTCACTCTCATTTTCACAAAGAATATTTTTAAATAATCCAAACCCATTCAAAAAAAGAAAACAAGCATCCAAAAGTTTCCTTCTGTTTAATCTATGACCAAATTTAATTTACATTAATAATGATCTGCTGCTGACATTTTTCCACAAATGCATTGGACCAAATTACACACAACTCTTCCTAGTCACTGCTCTACTATTCTCCAAGTGCAGCCAAATCTAAGATCAGAAGTCAATTCCCTCTAACTCAGGTGACTAAGTTAAGGTGCATAGGGAAATGAAACCAAGTACATTCCCATCAAAGAGGATGGTCAGTCAATGGATTTCTGTTTAAAATTTTGTGTAGTTATGTAACAATGAGCTACAGATTTAAGAGCTGTGATAGCATGTTCTTTATTAAGGAGGAACAGATTTAAGGTAAAATGTCAGAACAGCAGAAAGTCAGTGGCACCCACAGTCTTCATCTTATCCAAGATGTAATGCCCAGTATCAAATAGTTAAATATGAACATTCTGAAAACTGAACAAACTTAATAGTAATTTAAAATGGCACATGGCGCACAAAACCTTGAAACATACCAATGAGAAAGGACAGAGAACTCAAGTTATTTCTTGCTTGGGAAAAGGACTACATATTTGGTCACTCTAAATGTACTGAAATACATTCCAGACAGCAGTTTCATCCCTTGAGAAGTATACTCAACATTATTTAATATTTGAAAAACATGAACACTATTTCATTTAGTGGTATTACTGGCTACACACTCACCTATAATGCTGGCTAGCAGCTCCAAACGATCAGAGCCAAAAAAGAGATGGGGTTTTCCATTAACATGTGCCACAACAGCAGGCATCCCAAAAGCCTATTGACAGTATGGAGATTAAGTTGTGAGTGTTATAATGAGAGAAACTTTTTAGGTGCATGATCAGTGTTCAGGAATAAAATCCAAGATGTTGACTTTTTTTCCCCTTCTCTTCATTTGAACTTCATTCTGAAAGATAAGTCTAATTGAGCTATTAGAAAGTAAAGGGCTCTTCAAAGACTGTATGCCTCTCCTGAATGAGCAAAAAAAGCAATGTGGTAAACCCACAGTTTTATCTTAAGTAGTCATAGATGGTATTTCTTGATTCTGGCCCTGTAGCTGCCCATCCTTGTCAACCAACTAGAATGAGCTGAACGGGCTTTCCCAAGGCAATAAATTAGCAATGAGTTAGCTTTTACATGCTCAAAAAGCAAAAGAGAGATGATCTGTACAGTGCTTTCTACCAATCATCTTCATTGTTCCTTGCTTCCCAGTGTTCTTAATGGGGAAGAAATGCATAGCTGTGACAAAAGGCATTGAAGCACCTCACCCCATATTTTATCGCTTCCTCAGTTGTCTCCTTCAGACGATTCTTTACTGCAGGGGATGAAATCATTTCAAGTAGCTTCTGGGTGAGCTCAGAGGATAGCCCAGCCTTTTCTGCTACCTGACAAGTGACAGTAAAATTAGGCGTGCTCTAATACAAAGTATTCTAATTCCTACTAAGGAGTAATTAATTTTTTTCTTCAACGTTATTGGTTTATTTAAAAAGTTTATTACAAAAAGAAAAAAAAAAATCACAAAATATTCCTGAAGTCCTTCTTGCTCATTATCTTGCTTTATTCCCAATCCACTCTCATTTGTTAACTTCTAGTCCCTGAAGCATTAAGCACACTGTTTTTTTTCAGGCATTCCAGAGAAAATACTGAGTGTAATGTTTTCCAAGGCAGAAACAGTTTGTAGTACCAGTGTGGCCACATAGGAGCTATGATACTTGTAACTCATGGTGTTTTTAAAAAGTATCTCACTAAGAATGCTAACTTCCTAACATCTACCTGCATTTTTTCTCCCTTCTTCTTCAATAAAAGTAAAAGCAATCCTGAGAGAAAATGCTCAGTCATTTTTTTTTTTTTTTCCACTTAGCAACCACATTTTCCTGTACTTTCTCCTTCTCCCATACCAGGAGAATCAGTAACTCTTTTTAACTCTCCTTCAATGGGAGATACACAAGTGTAATCTGGCAGTAATACAAAATGCTATGCAAGCATGGTACACAAAGCATTTAGACTGCAATCTTTGCACACAGACATAATATCCAATTGTCACCATTTCAGAGGAGGAGTATTTAGGAGGACTGGGGCAGGATTCTGAGGATACACTGTTTCCATAGGAAGTTACAAGAAGTCACTGCTAACTAAGAACTGAGCTAAAAAAAATAATAATACTACAGGCACATTTGGAAATGTATCAAGTAAACAACATACCATTTCTCAATCACTGTGTAAAATAAATTCACCTCTAAATACTCGATGAAAAGAGTGCGACCTGTTGCAGCTTTGGATGGCCTATTTCTACAAGAAAGGAAGGTCTGCTATTTGCTGTAGGGGCAGAAAAAAAAATGCACAAGCAAATGAGGAGATGCCTACATCCCTGTCTTGCTGAACATGGATACACTCAAAGACTGCCAACAAGTGGCTAAGTTCCTTGGAGTTCAAATTTTGTATCTTGGAAAGGTAAATAAAATGCCGACATTTTCTGAAATTCTGGTGAAAAGATGTGTTAAGATGAAACAGAAAAGCAACGAGTAGACGCTGGGGAAAAGCTGGACTGCAAGTTTCAAATAGCAATGTCAGATAGCAGAGACTGTATCTCTTAAGTACAGGCAATTCTTTTTTTCTTCATGTTCCATTCACTTAATAATAAAATCATAGAATCATAGAAGAATGTAGAAAGGAGATTCCTTAAATAGGGACACAAACCTAGATGCCATTACAGCCTTAACTGTAATAAACAAAATCTCACTTGCAAAAGACTATATAAGATAATTGCAATTTCTAAACACATAAGATTGCAATACAGCGATAATTTAACAGCAAAGCCTTGCTCCATCATTTCAAGGAGCATCAACTTTCCTGGCAAAGTGAACCATTTCACAAGAAGATGTCATCCAAGCATAATATCAAAACCTCAAGGCATTCTGGAGACTACTTATTTCTTTAACTACTGTTAAGAAAACTGAATTAATAGATAATTCATTTTCCATTCTGGGTATCTTGCTACACGAACTAGAAAAAAAAATGAGATGTTTATTCTGAGTATAAGTATTATAAATAAATAAATAAAATTTGAAACAGACCAGCTAGAATAGTTAAACCCCCACTTTTTTCAAGCAAAACATTTTAAAATCTCTAAGTGGTCATTTGACAAATTTTTAATAATAAAGGCACACTAAGCTGTCTCCATGGTTATTACTGATCCAAGCAATCAATAAGAATAAACAAAAAATGCAGAAGCACTAACAAAAAAGAAGAGACTTACAGCCGAAATACTCTCCACCTGACTGATATCTTCATGCTGTTAAAAGAAGAAAATAAGTAGCTTGCTTAATACGAACAAGAGCTCAGTTCTGAACTTGAAAGCAAGTTTTCTAAGAAAACAGAAATAAAAACAATGTTGGTTATCCCCACTGGAGAAATTTTTTCAGAAAAAGTTTTGAGTTACCTAATCAAAGACTGTTCTGACACGAACTGCTGATTCACTCAGCCTGCAGTGCTCACAATACATACTGAAAATAAGGAACAGCAAATTAAGACAACTAGAAGCGAGTTATTTTCTTGCAGTGACTCCTGAATTACTGCTGTGGTTTACTCTGGCAAGCATCTCAGCTCCACACAGTCATTGGCTCACCTCTACCCCCTGTAGTGAGATAGGGAAGAGAACTGGAAAAAGGTAAAACGTGTGGATTGAGACAAAGACACTTTAATAGGGCTAAAAAGGAAGGGGAAAATTGTGAATATATACATGTGTATACACACACACGCGCACACACACACACACACACAAAAGTGATGTGCAGTTCAATTGCTCACCATATGCCAAATATTGCCCACCCAGTCCCTGAGCAGCAGCTTTCCTCCAGCCAAAAACCCCATTTTTATCATTATGCACAGAATCACAGAATCCTGGTTCTGTCCCCTCACAGCAATTTGAGCAATCCCAGCTCCTTCCTCACAGGCAGAGCTGTACAAAAAGCTGAAATGTCTTTGGCTCTGTGCAGCACTGCTCAGCAACAGCTAAAACATCAGCTTTGTTTTTAAACCTCGTTGTTTTTCTCCTAAATCCAAAACATGGCATCATATCAGCCACCATAATGAAAACTAACTCTAACCCAGCTGAAACCAAGATGAACACAGATGACCTAATGTTTCCTTCCATGACTTCTAATTGAAAGACTTTTCCTTTCTTTTGCTCACATTTCACAATTAATGAAGCAAGTCAGGAATGTTGACAGAAAGGATCGAGGCAACGGCTTCATAAAATACTGACCTGTGACCAGAAACGTAACCAGAACTCTCTAGATAAGGGTTCCAAGTACTTTGGTTGTGTCATATCAATGGCTGTGATAAAACGCATGGCTCCAAGACTGTCTGGAATTAGTGGAAACAAAGAAACATGCTGAAACATGGCACAGAGTCATGTAAGAGGTAAGAGTCTTAAGAATTATTACCTAAATACGGTAAAATCTTATTTGTAACTATTTCCAAATAGTAAAACTTCTGTTGAATCAACTGTATCCTCAGTGTTAATTTGGAGGTTTATTTCCTCAGAACTTCCTTTCATGGTTAAAAAACCATGCAGATTTCATACTGCTAACAGATACAGGGAGAGGGTATGGACAGATAATCCGTCTTGACAGAATCAAAGAATTGCAGGGGTTGGAAGGGACCTCAACAGATCATCGAGTCTGACGTCCCTGCTAAAGCAGGTACCCTACAATAGGTCACATAGGTAGGCATCCAGATGGGTCTTGAATATCTCCACAGAAGGAGATGTCATAACTTTTCTGGGCAACCTGTTCCATTGCTGCCATCGCCCCTACTGTAAAGAATTTCTTCTGCATGTTAGTATGGAACTTACTATGTTCAAGTACTACTTGTAGTACTTGTCTTATAACTACACACCACTGAGAAGAGCCTGGTCTCAACCATTTGCCTTCCAACTCCCTTTAGGTATTTATAAACATTCATCAGATTCCCTCTCAGTCTTTTCCCCAGGCTGAACAGACTCAGGTTACTTTCTTCACATGGGAGATGCTCCAGGCCTTTAATTGTCTTTGCTGGACTCCTTCTAGGAGATCTCTGTCTTTTTTGAACTGGGGAGCCCAGAACTGGACACAGTAGTCTAAATGTGGCCTCACCAGGGCAGAGTAGAGGGGGAGGATAATCTCCCCTTGACCTGCTGGCCACGCTCTTTCTAATGCACTCCAGGATACCATTGGCCTTCTTGGCCACAAGGGTACACTGCTGGCTCATGGTCCACCAGAACCAACAGGTCCTTCTCTGCAGAGTTACTCTCTAGCAGGTCATCACCTAACCTGAACTGATGCATGATGCAGTTATTCCTCTCCAGATGCAAGACTCTACACTTGCTCTTGTTAAACCTCATCAGGTTCCTCTCTACCCAACTCTCCAACCTGTCCAGGTCTAGTTGAATAGTAGCAAAGCCTTCAGTTGTGCCAGCCAACACTCCAAGCTTTGTTTCATCAGTAAACTTGCTGAGGGTGGACTCTGCCCTTTCACCCAGGTTGCTGGAGATTATGTCAAACAAGACTGAACACAGAACCGATCCCTGTGGAACACAGCTAGTTACAGGCCTCCAGCTAAATTCTGCCACAGTGATGACAACTCTCTGAGCTCTGCAAGGCACCCCAAGTCACAAGTTCTCAATCCATTTCACTGTCCACTCACTTACCCCACATTTTCTAAGTCTCATATCAAGGATGTTATGGGAGACAGCATCAAACACCTTGCTGAAAGCACACAACATCCACTGCCCTCCCCCCCATCTACCCAGTCAGTGATGGTATCATAGAAGGCCATCAGATTGGTCAAGCATGACCACATGAATCCATGTTGATTACTTCCAATAACCTTTTTCTCTTCCAACTGCTTGGAGATGGAATTCAGAACAAGCTGTTCCATCACCTTCCAGGGATGGAGGTGAGGCTGACTGGACTATAATTTCCTGGATCCTCCTTCTTGCCCTTTTTGAAGATTGGAGTGACATTGACTCCAGTCTTTAGGCACCTCTCCCATTTGCCAGGACCTTTCAAAGATGATAGAGAGTAATTCAGCAACCACCTCTGCCAGCTCTCTCAGTAACACGGGCGCATCCCATCAGGGCCCATAGATTTGTGTGCGACTCTGGCTAGATGCTTTCTGACCAGATGCACCTTAATCAATGGAAAGTCCATCTTTACTCAAACTCTCTCTTACCTCCAGGGTCTGGGATTCCCGAGGGCTAGTCTTAGCAATGAAGGCTGAGGCAACAAAAGCATTCAGAATTCAGAATACCTTCTCAGTATCACCTGTTACCAAGGCAGCATCCTGATTTAATAGGGGACTCGCATTTTCCCTAGTCTTCCTTCTACTGCTGACATACTTAAAAAGCTTTTCTTGTTATCCTTTACCTCCTTTGCAAGGCTTAATACCAAGAGGGCCTTAGCATTCCTTGTTGCATCCCTACAGACCCTGACAACATTCCCATATTCTTCCAAGGTAGACAGGCCTTTTCTCTATACTTCATAGAACTTTTTTCCTTTCAGTTTATCTATGAGTTCCTTGCCAATCCACAGAGGCCTCCTGTCACCTTTCCCCAATTTCTTTTAGGGATTCGCTGATTTTGAGTTTGGAATAAGTGGTGTTTAAGCTCTCTTGGCCCCCCATACTTCTAACACTCTAGCCCATGGGATACCTCCAAGTAGGTCTTTGAAGAAGTCTATGTTGGCTCTCCCGAAGTAGCAATTCTACTCATTGCTTTGCTTTTTTCACACAAGATCATGAACTCCCTCATCTTGTGACTGCTGCATCCCAAACTTCCCTCAGACATCATATCCCTGACCAGCTCTTTCTTAGTAAAAACAAGGTCAAGCTGTACACTCCCAGTCATTGGCTCCTCCACCACCTCCATGAGAAAGTTATTATCAACACACTGCATGAACTGCCTGACTTTGTGTGCCTGGCCATGCTGCTTATCCAGCAAACATCATGGTTGAAGTCCCCCATGATAACCATTGCTGGGGATCACCAGGCTACTTGGCTGTTTGTAGAAGGCCTCTTCCACTTCCACCTCCTGATCAAGTGACTTGTAGTACACATCCACAACACTGTCACCAACGTTAGCCCACCCCTTGATTCTTACCCATAAGCTCTCCACTTGTTCATCACTCCCCCTCAACTGGAGGTCAATACATTCTAGTTGCTCTCTCACACAAAGGGCAACTCCACCACCTCGCCTCACCAGTCTGCCTTTCCTTAAAAGGACAGAGCCATCCATGACAGCATTCCAGTCACGGGAGCTGTTCCACTCTGTCTGTGTGACTGCACACAGGCCTCTAGTTCTTCCTGGTTATTTCCCATACTAATGTGCGTTGCTATATAGGTACTTTTGAGAAACAGAAGGTGCAGGTATTTCTAGGGGGATGCAAGAAGTTTTAAGCCAGGCTACTGGCAATATTATCTTCTCTGAAGAGTAATCACGGGATCCAATCAGACAAATGAGAGGCTTTTCTTTTTTTCTTAACCTTTACTGTAATGGAGAATTTAAACAATGATTGACAAATATTGTCTAAGCTAAATCTCTTACTTTTACCAAGGACACGCTGGAAGACATCTTCTGAAATTCTTAAAGGCACCTGATAATATTTTGCCATCCTTATTATATCCTTCTTCAGGTATTCTGCACGCTTTGGCAACATTGCTGGAGGCGTGTTACCTTTCAGAAAAAGTAATAAAACATGACAAATTAGATCTCACCTGCACACATACCCAAGAAAAGCAATTTTATACAGTATTAGTAAAACATATGCAGGTTTTCCAAATGTAACACTACGATTTAAAACACAATTTATTGTGATTTTACAAAGACTGGCAGTTTAAATTAGCAGAACCAGTTTTGAACAAAGGTAAAAACTTCCTGACAGGGATCTGTATTGATTCAGATTGATGACTTTTAAGGTAAACAACCACGTGCAAGTAAACAAAGGCGGAGGATTGTTGATTTCATGATTTATAAATCTCAGGGAATCCTAATAAGGCCCCAAGTGCTATTTTATAATGTTCTTCGATTCTTCACACATGTTACAAACTGTAAGGGTTCCACAGGTTTATTCTAGCTTTAATTCAACCCAAAACTTTCAGAAAGTCATTCCACGTAGAATTATTGTTATTCTATTTTAGGACTGAGGAACTTTGGCATGTACACGTCCTGCATACAGCACAAGCACCGGGGGGGGGGGGAACGCAGCAGTAACGGCACGAAATTCCTTGCAGCCGATTTCAAGGTCACCGCTGAGCTCCACGACCCTACGTTTACTTTGCCGTTGGTGCCAAAAATGAGCTTAAGGCCGGCTCTGTGATCGCCCACAAAAGTATCCTACTAAAGAACGCCCACTCCCCCACGTTAGCTACCAGTTAACTGCATTACGCCGCCGAGCAAAGCCGGACGAAAGCGCAAATCGATATTCCATAAGTGCTGGTATCGGCAGAGGACCTGCAACACAGAAAGGCGAGACAGGTCGATGGAGGTGTCTGCAGATCTGCATGCAAGCAGAAAATAAGCCTTCGGCTGGGGCGCGCCTCCTAAGCGCCCCCGGTTTTCAACACGTCACGAAAAGAAGTTAAAGGTCCCCGACCAACGGGATTCAAAACAAAAATCCAGAGCGAAGCAAACCAGAAACAAAACACAAAACGGAATCGGAGCAGGGATCTCGCGTTACGCGCACCGCTCCGGTCGCGGCGAGAGAAGCCCTAAGGGGCAGGGGAACGAGACGCCCTTCAGCTGGCTCCGGCCCTCGGTTCCCGGGAGCGGCCTCCCTCCACACTTCCTCACCTCGAACCCCAGCCAGGAGTAAGGAGACACCACGTCGTAAAAGAGCTCCACCAGTACCCGACCCATGGCAGCCCCCTCTCGTCCCCCGCTACCCAGCGCGCCCCAGCTCGGGCAGGCGGGCGACCTTCCGCTCACGTGTGCGCGCCCTGATGGCGGCGGGGGGGGGCGGGAGCCTCGTCCCAGCTGTGAGGCGCTCTTTGCTGTCTCTCCTTTGAAGCCTGGCTTGGGAAGTGAAGGGAGGGAGGGAGCCCGTGCCCTTTTCCATGCTGAGGTGGGAGGAGAGGAAGCTCCTGAGGAGGACGGAGGGGAGCTGCCTTAACCGTTCCGGCATGTTTTCCCGACAGCACGCTTCTCCCGTTGGAGCCGACGGAGGGTACGTACGGGCACCGAGTGGCTCTGCCTCGGGCCGTTCGCATTGCGCCTTGCAGCCCGGGGACGGGGTGGGGGAGCGGCTGAGATCTTGGGGCGTAGGGCTGGAACGGGACCCTGCCCCGCGATGGCCGTTTTGCGGCGGGAGCGGGGAGAAGAGCTCTTCTGAGCCGACTGGAAGGGAAGGCGGCTGATGAGGCGAGGAGGGTCGGTCCCTGAGCTGGGAAGTCCAGCTTCAGAGCGAGCCCTTCTGTTAGCCGGGTGTGCGACTGCTATGGTGCCCTCGTGCCTGATGTCCTTTTGTGGCTCTGGGGAGGTGAGATGGGTTGGCCACGCTCGTGAAAGGAAGCAGAGTGAAGCTTTCTTCCTCCTCCTTCCAGTACCTGAAGGGGACCTACAGAAAAGCTGGAGATGGACTTCTTATAAGGGCACGTAGCGACAGGATGAGGGGAATTGTCTTTGAAGTGGCAGAGGGTAGGTTTAGACTGGATATTAGGAAGAAATTCTTTACTGTGAGGGTGGTATAAACACTGGACCAGGTTGTCCAAAGAGGTTGTGGATGCCCTCCCCCTGGAAACATTCAAAGCCAGGCTGGGTGGAGCTTTGAGCAACCTGGTCAGGTGGAGGTGTCCTTACTTATAGCAGGAGGTTGGAGCTAAATGAACTTAAAAGTCCCCTTCAATCCAAAGCATCCTACGATTGCATGATCTCTGTCCTTTGCATCATATTTTTCAACCTCATATCTTCACTCTGAGTAGTTGTATTGTTGAATATTTCACCCCTTTGAACTACCTGTAGAACAAGTACTTTATCTGTCTGGTGATGGTGGGAATCTTTTGGGGATTAATCATACACCAAATTAGCCAGCCAAGTTAACGTCTTTGGTTGTATGATCATTCATTTCCGTAAGGGGCAGTGAGAGCATTCCTTTTGGTAGCAGCTGAACTAATTTGATCCAAATACATCCAGAACCACGTAACTGTTGCAGATTTTCTTGAAGAATTATCCTGCTGTGAAAGGTCATTTCTTTGTTGGCAGGACACAAACACAAGAGAGTCTAAGATAGTAGAAGTTGTTTAAATAATGACTGCGGAGGGAAGCATGAAACTAAAGATTATGTGCTGATGGGTATGGAAGTAACTTGCTGTTTTCCTATCTTGTGTTCTCAAAGATAATTATGTCTCTAAGAATAAACAGTATCTTATCAAAGTATACTAGTCGTGCTTCTGTTTCTATTACTATGCAAATTATTCTGCGAACCAACAAATACTATCCACAGTGGTTGAAAGGGGCAACTTGGTTTTAATTTTGTGTAAAAACTGAAGTAGGAACTTTCCCTCAAGAGTGTCCTTGTGTCACTAATAATTTAGATTTTTTTTTTTAAGTAAACGATATTTTTTTTTAAGTGATAAAAAGAGGTTATTATTCCCTTCTTAACTGTTTGTAACAACTGTCTCCTTATACAGGAGTTTACAGACATGTAAAGGAATAAATATACTGGAAACCACATTCATTCTAGCGTGTCACCATTCCCTCTTTGAGAAGCATCAACTTCTGAAACCACTTTGGGGCACTAGAGATGTCTATTTCTCTGTAGTCAAGTGTATTTTTACTAACAGTAATTAAGTAAAGCCCTAGAATGGAGGGCTAGCTGTGACACCAAGACAATGGGAGAGTCCACTGCAGCCATTTGTATCTCATGTTTCTCTTATATATCATGCCTATACCTGGACTTTCTGGTTCTGCCATTCCAGTCAGGACTCTGCTTTCCCTTATATGATAGCCTGGCTATCTTTGTAAAGCTAGATACATGGCAGAGCAAGTCATCAAGTGACTAACTTATGTACCACGAAGGAAGCAGCCTTCACTTTGTCTGCTAAAGAAGTTGATGCCCAGTTGTTATGTTGAAGCAATTTCTATATCAGGTCTTATTTTAGATAGTTCCTTTAATAGTACCACACAGCTTCTGAACAAATCTCAGAGTACGCTTAAGAACATATGAAGGACTAGAGGTGTCCCACTGATCCTTTGAAGTCCTTTCCACAGATGAAGCAAAATTAAGACTCACTTAATGAATCATATATCACAAGTTACCTAGTTAGTTAGTAATAAAGTTAGTGCTGTTACTGGCAGTTCTGATATCGATTATATCTGTTCCAGCTGATAGTTTTCTTAAGCTACAGTCTAAAGCACAGAAACAATCACTGTCTTTCATTTTTTGTATTATTTGTAGTGTTACACGTGCAGCCATCCATGCAGATCAGCCAGTCCATTGTTCAAATCCATCTCTCTTCAATTTAGAGACAGGAAGCTCCACGTCCTTCTCCTTAGGTCCAACTAAAGGTGAGGCTACAGTTGAACTTCCAGTAGGCACAGGCATACAGAGCGCACATATATGCACCGTACATACACATGTCTGACCTCTCAGCTCATACCACGATCACATTAGTCACTGCCACCTCAGATACACAGGCCCCTGTGGCTTGTGATCTCAGTCCATTTGCTCCACTCAGCCACACATACATGTGCACAAACAACAGAGACCATTCACCCTGGAAATAATTAGAAAGGACTTTAATATAAATATGGAGCAGGCAAAGGACATGGCTGGAAAAGTATATTAACCAGCAAACTATCTACATGCAGCTGGGCCTTTTATCCTGTTACTCCTCTGTTTTCTCACACTTGTTCCTCCTCTGCTCACCTAAACTCCTTTTCCCATCTTTTGTCCCTGCTCCTAATCATCCCACAAGAAATCCTGTGCAATTCCAAAAAATGCACTTTACCTGCATCCTGTAGCTGTGTCATAGATTCCCCCTTAGCTTGAATAGTGTTCTATAGACCTATTTCCCTGCCTTTATCTCAACCCATGAATTCTCACACTTCTACCTTCTTGATTCTCTTACCCTGTGCCACCTGGGGAGAGTGAGTGAGCAGCTGTGTTTTACTTAGCTGTCTGCCAGGGTGAAACTACACGATTATGGCATAGAAGGAGAAAAAGAGAATCAATGTTTCTCTCTCCGGTCACATTACTATTCACTTGTACATAGTTCTGCATCTTAAGGACAAGAACAGCCTCTCACTGAGTTTCTCCTCTTATAAAGTATTATATAAAAAAATAATTCAGGACTCCACACTGTATGTGGACAAATGAAATATCGAAAAGGTGAAAAACAGCATCAGTAATTCTCTTGCAGTTCATTCCCCATTCCTAGTAATCTCCAGAAAGAAGTTCCATGGATTTGGGGGATAAATTGTAAAACGTTTAGGGCTGGTTCAGCTCAGTTCTGTGACTAATGGGGTGAAGGGACTCACCGAGCAATGGTCTAGGAGAGGGGGAAGAGTAAAGGGGAAAGGGTGGGGGGATGGACCTAAGAACAAAACCGCAGCAATGAGCTAAGGGAGAAAAGTAATTCATTAAATGTGATAGTGGAATGCAAGACAATATAATACAATATAATTGGAACTGAAGCTAATAAATCAAATTAAATGAGAGAGTGTCCAAATCCAAAGGCCTTACTCTAATGCTCAATGCGAGACGGGTAGGGAGGACACACCACAGAGATGAGAAGTAAAAGAAAGGGAGCATCTTGTGACTCACGAGAAGTTTTATCTTTCTCTCTAAATGGAAAATGGAAACGGAACACTGAAAACCTTCTGGGATTTGTAGTTCTTCTCTTCTGAGAACCAGGTACCTGGAACTATCGATGCTGCATGGAACTGGAGCATCATAAAATTGTGACAGAAACATACTTTTCAGAAAAGATCTTTAAACAGTTTTTAATAAGAAAATACCATATGTTGGAAAATTACCTCAGTAGAAAAGAAAAAAAGCAACGAAAATGTTTAGAAATAAAAAGCAAAATTGTCCATGCAGTTAAAGGAAGTTTGAAAATTTGTCTTAACAGTCATGTTTGTATTTCTTCTACATATGTTAACACTTCTCTGCAAATAAACCAAACTTATGAAAACTAATTCTAAATGCAAGTTTTTCTGGTTCCAATTAGCATTTTTTGAACAGTCATGTATTACAGAACTATGCCATACTGCTCAGCGGTCTCGATCATTGTCCCAACTCTTCGATGTCGTCATATCCCATGTCTTCAAGAGCAGGGGATAAAACTCTCTGAGCTTCAGATGTTCTGTTTCTTGACACATTAGGACTCCAGTCTGAAAATGTGAAGGGAAGAAGAACACTGAGATAAATGCACATTCTGTTTATATCCACATGGTTGTGCAGCCGACAGCATGGGCTGCCTGTTGCCTCCTCCAGAAAGACTTGAGGAAAGCTTATTTTATTCTACTTCCTGCCACGTATAAAAATATCCAAGGATCAAGCATACTTTTCCCAATAAACATTTTTAATGAAATTAATGATAATCATTTTTAATGAAAGAAATTATTCAATGTGCCGAAAGAACCCAATTCCATGTTTTATCACCTCAAGTTTTAAAAAGCATTTTTTGCTGGAGAACCTCCCCTATGAAGAAAGGTTGAGGGAGCTGGGCTTGTTTAGCTTGGAGAAGAGAAGGCTCCGGGGAGACCTCATTCTGGCCTTCCAACATTTGAAAGGAGAGTATAAACAGGAGGGGGAACAACTGTTTACAAGGGTGGATAGGGATAGGACGAGGGGGAATGGTTTTAAACTGAGATGGGAGGTTTAGGTTAGATACAGGAGGAAGTTTTTCACACAGAAGGTGGTGACACACTGGAACGGGTTGTCCAAGGAGGCTGTGATGCCCCATCCCTGGAAGCATCCAAGGCCAGGCTGGATGTGGCTCTGGGCAGCCTGGGCTGGTGGTTGGCAACCCTGCACATAGCAGGGGGGTTGAAACTAGATGATCACTATGGTCCTTTTCAACCCAGGTCATTTTATGACTCTATGATTCTATGAAATAGCATTTCTTCCTTACAGTGATTAGATAAAGTCTAGGTGATCTTCTGAGGTATGCTTCACCTTGATTTTCCCTGAATTTGGTACAATAACTGTAGGATATGAAAGTTAGCAGCGGTGTCCTTCTGGCCTCACCTTTCCATGAATCCTTGTTTCTGTCACATTCTTCTGAGACCTCAGTGATTTCTTGCTTATTCTGCTTAGAAAGAGAAGCATCTTCAGGTCCAGGAGCATCTGTTACATCATCATAACCACCTTCCAGGTCATTTCCAGGCAATGGTGAGACTTCTGAAACAGTATAGTTATTAACAGTAATAGGGGTAGGTCTTCCACTAGAGAGAGCACTAGCTAATGATCCAAAAATAAGTCCTGCAGTAATGACAGTACTATGATAATGAATGGTAAGAAACAGAGGTTCCTCCTGAGGACTCTACAGTATGTCGTAGTGATATAGCTCCAATAATTGTCATACATTGTTGTAACAAATAGAAAGCAGAAAACAACAGAGGCTGAACAGGAATAGGACAAACATCTGGAAGAATACAGTTAGTGGAAAAATTTATGTCAAAGTAGTCTTCCCCACTTTGTTTCATAACTGCACATTAACAAATTGCTCTGTGTCCATCTCTGTAAAACACCTATTTCCTTCTATTTTCATTACTTTAACCACTCTCTGTTAAACTTCAGTGAAATAGTCTAGCTAAGTAGCTGCCCTGTGCTGTCACCTCTGGACATTTGTATACAAACTTAGGCCAAACCTTTGGAGAAAAATATTTGTAGTTCTTTTTCCCTGTCTCTCATTTTTCACTGTCTTTAGCAGGGGAATCAGTGAAACCAACCATAGATGCTGCCCTAACACAGAGTTCTATTCTAAAAGAGCTTTCTAGAGCAGGTTTGAGTGTGCAAATGAAGACCAAAAAGTGCTGAATAAAGCCAGATGCATGTTTACTTCAGAGCTGCTTGTGTGGGCTTGGCAGATTTGGGAATCTGAGGGTAGGAGAGAAGAATTATAGGAAAAAACAGAAGTGTCTCTTGGCAGAATTCAAACTCATTAATTCTGAAAATTGTTCAGGGAGATAAACAAAGTCCAGGATGTCAAGTTCAGATTTCTCAGGGGCATCTAGCTCAGTAATCTGTACTTATCTGGAAGTCATCCCCAGTGAACCTTAGTTTTCAGCGTTTTATGGTATATATATGCTCGCACAATACATATATAGTCAATGCACATGTAAAATTAAAATTTATTCAAAGTGCTCCTTTTTCATTTTTTAACCCATTATCCAATAGTCAATCTGGATTAGAAAAAGAGATCTTATTTGGAATTATTTTCTTAGTGAAAACTTCAAAATGAGTAAGGAAAGTAAAGGCTAAAAAGCTTAATTAAATTTTAAATAATTAAAAACCTAAATACAATAACATCAGTAGAAAATAAAAGGCATTACAGCAGAGAATTAGAAATATCGGCAGCTGAAGTCCAAAACTGGTTGTGCTTTTGGCAATAGATTTATCTGAGAGAAGGCAATATTTATGCGAGTGTCTTGATTATCACTAAGAAAATAGAATTCTTCTCCCCATATCTGGCAGATTGCATTTTTTCATCACTGGGTTAAAAATTGCCTATTCAACTCCAATAATATTCTGTTTGGTTTTTTTTTCGTTTTTTTTTTTCCCCGTCTTAATCCCTCCATCATGAAAGAAATTAAGCAACAGTTTGCTTGGTATTACAGTTATAGTTTCTAGAGGCTTGATCCTGTGAAGAGTGAAATACCACCAACAAAGATTTATTTTATTTTCAGCTTCTCATGTAAAAATTATGATGCACTTCCACAAAAGAAATAAAACAAAAATGTTTGGCTTTCTTCTCACTTCACTATTCAACATGAAGTGCAGCAAGAAAAAGGTGTTTTAATCATCAGCAATGCTTTGGAAATTAGAAGTCTCTTTCTTTGTAGGATCCCTAACTTGCATTGCCTTGGATTGCTCCAGAACGACTTTCTTTGTCACAGTCTCCACCATAGAATCGTTCATTTGTGGAACCCTCTGTATAAGAAAGTAGGCAAATGAGAAAGTGTGATGTCAGAGCAAGCTCTCGTAAGCCACTCAACTGCATAATGGGAAAAACAGGTTGAAGATCCATGAAGTTATGTATCTGAGTCAAGTAGTATAGGGTTGAGTATGACTGGTGGTGTGGATTATATGCATTCTGTTTATTGCTTTCTAACATAGTTGTTTGTCAAGGCATCCATAGTAATGTATAAGGGTAACAGAGGACATACTTAAATATAGTTCTGAAGGAGCTCTGATGTAAAGTAACAAATTATATTGCTACTGATTGGAGGCTAAGTTTTCCTGCTTTAAACAGCTGTACCCAAAGCTTTTTTTTTCCTTATTTTTCCTTTTTTTGGGAGTGGGTAGGGTGAGGAGTAAGGGTTTGGGAGGCTGTCATGCTGAACCATGTTCTCTGGCTGCAGTGGGAACAGCACAAAATGAATTATCCCTTAGAGAAGAATTAGTAGAATACACAGGGCAGTAAACTCAAGTGTAGGAACTGTTTTGTTTCCTCGTAAATGTGTAAGCTGCACAGTTTCATACTGAGGCCACTAGAAGAAATTAGCTTTAGTTTGTTTCTCTTGATGAGAACAAGACACACATACCTGAGAGGCCAGATATCCCTTGCTGTTCCTTCATCAATTTATAGTCAATCTCCTCATAGACAACCTCATTGAAGGAGTCATAGGATAGCCTGGAGCCTGAACATAAAATGCATGATCATTCACAGACTCTGTCCATACTCAGACCATGGTCATGAAAAGAAGGGAGGGATCTAACAGGGTCTACACAGTCTGGTTACTACCCAGAAAGTCACTAAGAAATGCTGGCTAAGAATAAGTGTGGATAAAAAGTTTATTTTGACAAAGAAACCTTAGATATTGGTTGAGGAAGCAAGTTTGGATTTGGAAACAAATCCATTCAGTTTATTTCGTCTCTAAGTCTCTAAGTTTGTCTTTAAGTGCACATCTAAGTTTCTTTGTTTAAAGGTATGTTTTGCGTTATCTTCTAATAGCCCCTTCCTTACTCAGAAGACTGAATGCTTTCCTGATGTTTATGGCATTTCAGGGAAAGATTTCATGCCGATCCAGTCTGAACTGGAGATACTACTACTCATTTGTCTGAGATCTAATGTGCTACTAGCTATGAGGTTTCCAGTTGCTGTACTGATTTGATACTCTAAAAGCCACCGTTAGTAAGGTGGCTGTCCTTCCTTGCATTTTTGCTGTTTCTCACCGTTTCTCCACACTGATCTCAGTTTCCACTCTCAAGCTAGTTCCCCTGTCCCCTCGTCTCTGTTTCTCTCCACATAGGCACGTCACTTCAAGTATCCTACAGAGGAAGACCAGGCCCAAGACTCCCAGTAGTTGTCCTGGCTGCTGTCAGTTTCCAGTTGTACTAGTTGACAGAGTATGAGTGAAAATCTCAGTGCACCAGCAGGTGTCATTTACCTCAGCAACTCATCTCCCCTTCTCCCCCAGGCAGCTAGAAACTTGCCAGCCATTTCAAGGAACCATTTTATACCAACACACCTCTCTGCTGTGCCCTGGCTCTTTGGATCTGTCCAGCAAGAATGGCGAGAACTAGGCAGAGAAGGGCCCCCAGGATGATGCAGAGGATGACAGGCGCTGTAACTCTCATGTTGTTTGTCACTGAGTGGCGGGGTGCAGCTAAATGGAAACAAAGAGGCAACACATAAGGAAGAACCCTGTAGCCCAAAGGCTGCTCCTCTGAAGCCTCCTCGTGTGCTCAGGTAGCAGAGTAAGGCAGGTCACCTGCTGGATAATTTCTGCTCAAGGAGAAAGAATTCAGCAGCTAGAAATAGTGCCACTCATTTCTCCTTTACAATAGGCTGTGGGAGATGCCTTCTGATGAGCTGGAATATCTCAGAAACACAGAACAGCAGGGGATGGAAAGGACCTCAAGAGATCACTGAGTCCAACCCCCCTGCTAAAGCAGGTTGATATATTTCTGATTTACCTGTTATGCAGTATCAATGACAATGAAAGTCCCTAATTTGATGGGAGGAAGAAAGGGTGAAGGGTGAAGGGTGAATGTTTTACCTGCTCTAGTGGAAGGTGCTGTTGTTTCTGTCACACCTACAAAAGGAACGTGAGTCCAGATTAAGGAAGAGGTAACTGAAAAGTAGGAAGAATATATTCATATCATTTGTGAGATTCCTTCAGTCAGAGTTATAAAAAGGCTAATCACTGGGATGGACAGATGGCATAATATCCCTCTATACATCTCCCTCCCCATTTTGTGTGATGAACCAAAGGACCATTTTACTAACCTGAGCAATCCACGGCAGCATCCTCCTTGTGATCACAGTTTTTGCCGAGCATGGGCTTGGAAGGACAGTCCCAAAGTGACAGTTCTGTTCCTTTACAGTGGACCTTCTCCAGCCAGATGGGACCTATCCCTTCCCCAAAGGCAGCTTCACTCAGAGCAGACACAGCAGAACCACAGCCCAGTTGCCTGCATACAACATTAGCATCTGCCACATCCCAGGAATCATCACAGATTGTTCCCCAGGAACCCCGATTCCAAATCTCCACTCTTCCTGAGCACGCATCCTCTCCTCCTACAATACGTAACTTCTCCTTGTCTGCAGAATAAAAAAGCATCTGTATTGCCGGAATAGCAGTAAGGTCCATAGAGAGTAATTAGGAAAAACAAAAGGGTAGAAGTACCTGAGCAACTTGTAGAGTTTGGACACTCAGTAAATGTAGCTGGAGTCATTGTTCCTTTTCTTCCTGCAGAAATTAAGTACTGAATTAAATAATTAGATTATTCTCTGGAAAGAGTGAAGGAGTATAAACTTCCTGAGCATTAATCATCAAGTGCATTTTTCCTGTAATAACTGTGTAACCTATTTAGTATTTGTTGTAGTAGTTGGCATTTATTAGTGTTTGGGTATTATTGTATATTAAAAAATCTTTAAACCTGCTGATGACTTTGCTTTCTTTTCTCTCGAAGTGCCTTTCAAGAGATCTGAGTTATCTAAAAATTATTTATATTTCAGTGGGAAACCACAGATATGAAATACCGTCCTAAAAGCAGGCACCAGAAATGATAATTTAGAACTGAACTAACATACACTTGCATGTGGTTATGTGCATGCATATGTATTTGTATGTATATACGCACTGCTTTGCATCCATACATACAGAAATACATGTATGTCTCTAGTCTTCTTCAGTAGTCTCATCTTAACTGGAATCTCACAGATTAATTGCATTTCACAGACTTTTAATGTACAGATAAACAATGGGAGGACCCTGTCAGGGGTTTCCCTTGGATTTTAATACTGATATCATTTTAATTTACTGATTTTCAGCAGAGATGTAGACAAAATGTGCCAGTTTCATGAAACTGAAAATAATATAAATTGGAAACAAAATAAACATGAGGTAAGCATGTATGCATGTGCAGATGCATGCATATTTGGGAGCTACTGCATGGGTGCATTTTTATTTACCAGTGCAAGAAATATGGGTCTCTTCTGCTCGGTTATCACATGACTGAGGATTCCAGGGGTCTGACTGACAATGCCAGAGAGAGCTGTGTTGCTCAGTACACTCAATGTGATCCAGCCATGTGGGCCCAGAACCTCTGCCATATTTGAAATCTCTTTCAATTTCCCCACCATCTCCACAGTTCAAGTGTTTGCATACAGTTACTGCAGTGAGCTGAGACATACGATTGGAGCAAATGCTCCCCCATGTCCCATTGTAGAAAACTTCTAGCCGTCCAGCGCAGCCACTGCCATTCACCAGCCTCAGAGCCAGGAACTCTGAAAGTGAAGATATAAAAATGAAATCAGAGGACATGATTCAACACACATTTCATTTTCTTGTTTCCAAAGACCAACCATTCAGTAAGCATTACTCTTCAAACAATAGGAGCCACTTCCTCAGTGATTTTGACTATTGTCCCAATCCAGGAATCCACAGGAGTGGCTGGTACTTTATCGTTCAGCTGATCTCAGGGGGGCATACAGTTTTCTTTGGGGCTCCTATGACAGCTGGTCACACACTTATCTGGAGGTGAGGAAAGTGCAGATATCATACAATGGGAGGGATTTTGCTCCCTCAGTCCCCGCCTAAAGTGCCAGAGGCATGAGAGTTGCCTGACTGACAATGAAGACTGAGGTTTGTTGAGTACCTCAGTTTCCTCCATGTCTGTTGAAGCCAGTTCTATCTTTGCATTTATCAGAGGGGCACACCCTCGTTTTCCTGTCTCTTCTGACTGATGTACTGTAGAATCTCTTGTTATTTTTTACATCCCCCACCTGATCCCATCTCTGTGCTTCGTCTTTCCTGATCCCACCTCTGCATGCCCAGATGGCACCCCTGCATTCTTCCCATGCCATATGTACTTGCTTCAAATGCCTGTACATGACCTTCTTTTTCCTGTTTGACCAGCAGGTCCTTGCTCAGCAAGGTTGGTTTCCTGCCTCTTCTGTTTGATTTCTTATGTAGGGGAATGTAGAGCTCTATTACTTTCCTTAAATAACTACCACCACTGTTCAATTCCTGTGTCCCTAAGGACTGCTTCCCAGGGAATTCCATTCAATAATTTCTTAAACAGACCCTTTGCTCTCCTGAAGTTCAGAGTCTTCTCTCTTTTGTTTGCCAGGCCCATACTCCGCAGGGTATGGTTGCTACAGCCCAGATCACCTCCAACCTTAACTTCTTTAATGATCTCTGCACTGGTGAATACTGAGTCCAGTAACGCATCACCTATGGTGAACCAGGAAGTTATCCTCAACAGACTATAGGATTTTCCTGGATTGCTTGCAGCTTGCTGTGTTCCTTTCCCAGCAGACACCTAGACGGTTGAAATCCCCATCAGGATGAAAGCCTGTGAGGTGAAGCAAGAAGACCTTGTCCACAGGCTCCCGTTGATCAGACAGCCTGTAGTAGACCCCAATAATCAAATGTGCTTTATTGGTCTGGTCCCTAGTTTTAACACACATACTCTAAATCTGAGTGTGGCTGTTTCACAGTGGCAATTCTTCACAATCTATCCACTTCTTAATATAGAGAACTCCCCTTCCCCTCCTGCCTTGCCTATTCCTTCTAAAAATCTTGCAGCCCTCAATTGTAGTATTCCCATCATGTGATTAACTCCACCATGTTTCTGTGATAGCATTTAGGTGAAAGCTTTCTAGTTGGACTGTGGCTTCCATCTCCTCCTGCTTATTTCCCATGCTGCATGAATTAGGGTAGAGTCACTTCAGCTGTGCTGCTATCAGCCACATTCCCTTCTTGGAGGAACCCTCCCACGTTCCTCTGGGACAAATTTGAGATTTGCAAAAGCTGTTTCCTAAAGTGACAGCTCTCCTCAGCCTTTCTCTGTCACTCAGAAGTACATTCCTTCTCCCATGAAATCTAGTATACAGCTTCACTGATCAGCCCAGACATCTTGCTGCCCAGTATATTATTGCCCTTCTTTGTGAGTTGCGTCCCATCTGATGTCAACATGCCCAGTCTCTTGAAGATACATCCAACATCAAGTACTCAAAACCCTGAGCATGACACCATCCACACAGCCATTCCTTCAACTGATCTGTTCTCTTCTTTCTGCCTGGGTCCCAGTTGCCCAGGGATCCCCTGATGAAGGGGAAAAATACCTATGCTCCTGATTCCTTTAACATCTTTCCAAAGGACGTGAAGTCTTTTTTTTAATATTTTGCAGGGGTTCTCCATGGGCTGTGACCACCTTCAGGCCACATTCACTGCTGCACCATGAGATCCTCCACAGGATGTGCGATGCCCACATAAGATCAGTTCATGAAGAATGGCAATAAATTAAATTAATCTTTCTTGTTGAGAGCCTTTTCCCTCTGTGGTAATTGGTAAGCAATCTCCCTGTATTTTTTCTCAACCCATGAGCTTTCTTTTTATCTTACTTTCTCCCTCTGTTCTAATAACTAGGTAGAGTAAGAGAGTGACTGTGTGGTACTTAGCTACCTACTCTTAACAACCACATCTCTGCCATCCCTACAAATCCCTTCACTGAAGGGAATTGAATTTGAAAGGGTAGATAACAGCAGGACAAGGGAAAATGATTAAGTTGAGGAGGGAAGATTTAGGTTGGATGTCAGGGGGAAGTTCTTTACAGAGAGAGTGGTGAGGTGCTGGAACAGGCTGCCCAGAGAGGTTGTGGATGCCCTGTTCCTGGAGGTGTGCAAGGCCAGATTGGTATGGGACCCTGGGCAACTTGGTCTAGTATCAAATGGGGAAGTTGGTGGCTTTGCATGTGTTGGGGAGGTTGGAGATTCACAATCCTTGAGGTCCCTCCCAACCCAGGCCATTCTGTGACTCTGTGAATGGTAATGCAGAAAGTTGGCCTTTTTTTCTGCTACACTTGTTAATTTTTCTTTGCTCCAGTATGACTCCTTCTCAAGCTCCAGTCCCTTTAGAGGTTGTACTTGGTCCAGTGTATGCCCTCCACAGGTTTCAACACTTTCAAAAGTTTATCTGTTCCTGCGTGGTTTATTCACAGGCCACAGCCCTCTCAAGAAGAATATCTCCTCCTGCAAGGACTGTCACCATCTAAGTCATGTCTCCAGCAATGTCCCCCCAATATTTACTCTATTTCTCCTCTCTCTTGCTGCTGACATTCTTTTTCAAATATGGTGCTTCTGCTCATGCGTATGTTCCTCTGATTGGCTAATGTTTTGGTGTGCAGTGGACTGCTTCTGTAAGTTTCAGAGGCAGCTGTTGCTGACTATGTGTGAAGTACTAAGGCCTGAACAGTAAGCTTTGAACCAAAGTTGAAATCTAGATTAATCTCACAACTCAGAGTTATATATTGTCAGTATCCGATCACGAGCAAAACGTATCATTAGCAAAAAGTATAATTATTGGCAAAATACGCATCTTGGGCAAAACATCTCATTATCAAGAGATGTAGCTTAGAGAAACTATAATGAGAATGTATTAACCTCTCCTTATTCGGAAGCATATTGTTAAGGCCTATTAGCACACAAGCCTCCTTGTATGAGGGCAATTGGTGATGTATCTTTCTTAATGATTATTGCTATTACGCATGCAGTAATAGTTAGGCACATTGCCTTGTTCTGTTTTATTCTTACTGTATCATTGTGCTTATTATCTCATTGCTTTAAATTTAAGTAAAGATAAACACACTTCTTTAATGTGGTGTCTGTGACCTTTGTGCTGACCCTGTCCACTGGTAAACAGTCTGGCACTTACAGTTGATGACCTTCTTCTGCACAACATGCAACCACAGCCTCTTGGCATAGCAACCCTCCGATTTATCCCCCTCACCATACACGTGTGAATGCAAAAAAAGTACACCCTCTGTACTTGTATTTGGCCATGCTTGCAGACAGGAGAGAATAACAAGCTGTTCAAGCAAGATTCCACCAATTCTCAGCTTTCCCATTTGTGTTCTATTTCAGCTCACAGGCTATGAAATGTATTCTTTGAACATACCTGAGCACAGGACTCCAGCGTCCTCTTTGTGTTGGCAGTTGTGATGACCCCATACCCTAGAGGGGCATGCCCATATATTGGATTCAGACCCAGTGCAGTTCACATCATCCAGCCAGATTTGCCCTGAGCCTTCTCCATAGTGAGCAGAGACTAATGCCTTGATGGCATATCCACATCCCAGCTGTCTGCAAATAACATTTGCATCTGATAGATCCCAGTTATCATCACAGACAGTGCCCCAGATGCCATCATGATAAAGCTCCACTCTCCCAGCACAGCGTTTTGTTCCATTCACCAGCCTGATCTGCTGGCTCTCTGCAGGAAGAAAACGCAACTGTATATTTAAAGCACATTTGAGGCATCACGTTCTTGTTAGATTCCAGTTCATTTATTATGATTTCTTAGGCAGAACTCCTGTGGTGCTAGAACCGCACGAAGGCAAAGGACTACTGCAACAGGTAAATGCTTAAGTAATTCCTGTTGGTAACTGCAAATGGGTAGCGGTAGTCTAGTCATGATAAGTATATGCAGACATCACCTTATTTTAGAAAGTCTGAGAAGCTGTTTTCTAATTTAATTAAACACATTTAGATCAGAAACAGGTTCTGCAATAGATGCGTTACAAAACAAGAGATATGTAGTTCTTGTTTATGTGTATATTTAGAAAGGCTGTACGTGCCTATATGTATATAGAAGAGTCACAAAACCAAATCTATTCAGTTCTTTGATGTCAGTTAAAATGTGGATAATTGCTGACAAATTAGTGCTTTTATGACTTCTGTATTCTGTTACTTCTTTTTGATTCTGTGAGCTAAATTCTTTAAGAATTTCAGATGAAGAAAGAAATGTGTGAATTTCAACTTGCTTCTTTGACTACCATTTATCTCTTAGTGTATACAAGTAGGTGAGTTTCACAAGCTCTGATCCATGCCTATTTAAGATCTGGTGAGATCACAGCACAAGGTTGGCTAGAGACAACCCTAGAAAACATTCTGTCCTTTTCACAAAGTAACTCACCAGAGCAAATCACACCAACATCTTCAGCAACTCCTGCTGACAGCGCCTGAGAACGGGAGGTCTTGCAGAGCACTAGCCGAGTCTCATTTCCATCACACTGGACACTTCTTAAGCCCACAGGACCGATGCCTCGTTCAGATCTTGGAAGGTAATAGGCTCTCTTTGCTATTCCACATTGGAGCTGTCTGCATACCACATGAGCATCTTTGATGTTCCAGTCGTCATCTAGGACTCTGCCCCACATGCCATCGAGGGAGATTTCAACACGCCCATCGCAGCGGCTCTGACCATCTGAGAGTCTGAGTGATTCAGCAAGACCTGCACACAAAAGGTTTGGAAAATGCATTGAATAAAATTTTCTGCTGTTATCACAGTAGAAATAACATGCAGGGGAGAGATGGAAGACAAAATTATATGATGGTAAAGAGTATTGCACACCGGTGATTAAGGAGATAGCCTTTGCTTGCTTCTATGCCCAGAAGATTTTGCAATAGGAAGCAAGAAAGACATACCCAGCTAAAAGGCCAGATCTTCCTAGAATCAGGCACATCTAAATAATGTGATTTCCTCTAGAGTGAAATCCTACTAAATGAAGTTTTTATGCTGAAGCTGGGGACAGAAGGGTGATAGGTGGGTAGTGAAGGAAGGATAAGGACGTTAAATATAAGTTGACATATAGAACTTGACAAAGTGAGATCACCAAGAATGCTTTGGCCTGAAGTTTCAAAACCTGAAAAAAAACATTCCTGACTTACCTGAGCAAACAACAGTGGCTACTTCTTTGGCTGAACAAGTTGGATTGCCCAAAGTCACTTGAGCACAATCCCACAGGCAGGACTCTGTGCCTTCACAGTGAAAAGCATCTCTCCATACAGGTCCATTCCCATCCACAAAACTGTCTCCTGTCTGGATTGACTTTGCATAGCCACAGTTCAACTGATAGCAGAGAACGTTAGCAGCCTGCAAATTCCAGTGGGAGTGGCAGAGTCTTCCCCATGTATCTCCATGGCGGATTTCCACTCTGCCAGAGCATGTGGTGCCATTCATTAGTCTGCCCCCTGGACACCCTGAATATAAGAAAAAATTAATACCAAGATGTCATACTGGTAACACACTCATGAGCAGGAGCTAAAAAGTGGCTTGGAAATCAAAATGAATTTTCCTTAGCAATGAGAAGGAACAAAAATGACTTCACTGGCCACAAGAATTTCCATACATATAACTAAGATTTTAGTCCCCCTGTTTTACTGAGAAGAATAATTAGAAATCAGAATCTAATCTCCTGCAACTTTTAATCTTGAGGCACTAGATTTCAAGGCTCTTAGTGAATCTTAACTACTCTGACCAGATGTATTTGGTTCTTTCAACTCAGGCCATTTGTCCAAGGACTTAATTAAGCCTGAACCAGGCTTCAGTCCTAGCTTTAACTATGTGTTTGGTGTAACTGTCCTGTCTTCTGCTGTTCCTGACTTTTCTCTCCAGTTCAGCCCTCTGTGTTTGAATGCTTCGGGCTATACCCTGGTGGATGCGCTCATATTATCTCGCCATCTGGACCCGGCTCCTTCTCTCCTGAGGAGCAGCCCTTCCCTGGCTCTTGTCTGGCACAAAGAGCACTTCGTAGAGAGTGAGCAGCCTTGTGGTAAGTGCAGCGTCAGCTCCTAGAAATACCTGTAGCAGCAGGCTAAACACTGTACAGATTGGCTGTACAGATACCCTCTGGTTTTTGGATCCATATCTGTCTCAAAGAAGCCATTTTTCATTTCTCCTCTTAGCCTTTTCCATTGCTCACCTGAGCACATCACACGAGCAACATTTCCAGCAGGGCACTTGTTCTCATCTAGTACACTCACAGAACAGTCTCTCGAGTATGAGCCATTCTTCTTACAGCTGAATGTACCATTCCAGAAAGACCCATTTCCTCTTCCAAAGGACTGTCCATCTGGTATTGATAGAGCAACTCCACAGTCCAGATGCTGGCAGCCGGAAAATTCCACAAGTAGTCACAGAGTGTTCCCCATGAGCCTCCATGAAGAAGCTCAACTCTCCCTGAACATGTGGTACTGCCATTTGACAACCTGTATCCGCCATAGCCTGTAGGAATAATGAAGGACTTAAGCATTTTTATTATTATTTAATGCTATCACATTGAAAATTGTAAGAGAGATCTAGTTTACTAACACTTTCTGTGACCCAAATTACTGGGTAGAGTGGTAGAATGGGAAGCACATAAACCAACTCTGAAACAATTATTTAGCATCCGTGCTGTAGCCTGTACTACGTGACTGAAAGTCTTTTGACTCCTGAATTTCCCTCTCTCCTCCTCCACTTTGTTCTCTTCTCCCCCTAAATGCTGCTGCTGCTTTGTAGAATCTTTTTTTTTTCTTTTTTTTTCTTTCCAAGCAGCAGGTCCTCTCACATTAATCAGTAACTAGTTCGGTGCAATTCTCAGCTTTCATGTATGTCACAGCACGAGGTACTAAACACAAAAGGTCATGTCCATCAGGTATGATTCACAGTTATTTAAGTATGGTATGGAGTATCCTACTGCAATCCCCATGCAGTTCTACTGTCTTTTCACACTGTTACTGCCTACCCTTGCCTCACCCTTGCACAGTATTCCTTCTAACGAAACCTCTGAGCTATGAATCTTGCAGGACACGAACAGGAGCCAAGACCTGTCAGTAACAGGCATCTTAACTATGCTGTCTGGCTCCTCAGAGGGTTGCAGAGCACAACAGCCAGTGTGACATTTCCAAGGCAGGTTTGAAACTGACTGCAGCCCTTTGACTGGAGAAGTCTCAAGTGAGACCATAACACTCTGTACAAATGCCTCAAAGGTGGTTGTAATCAGGTGGGGTTGGCTGCTTCTCCCAGGTAACTAGTGACAGGACAAGAGGTAACAGCCTTGAGCTTTGCCAGGGGAAGTTCAGATTGGACATCAAGAAAATTTAATTTCAGGAAGAGTGGTGAGGTATTGGAACTGGCTGCCCAGGGAGGTGTTCAAGAAAAGGGCAGATGTGGCACTGAGTGGCATGATACAGCGGTCATGGCGGTGATGGATTGATGGTTGAAATAGATGAGCTTAGTGGTCTTTTCCAACCTTGACAATTCTTTGATTCTATTTTATGATTTTGTGGCTGGAAAAAGAACATGAAGCGAACTCCTTTCCAGGCTTGCTCTGTAAACAAGGTATTGCTAGCACCTCTGTCTCATTTTTAGTTTCGAGCTGAGAAAAAAGCTTTCTATGTCTAATCATCATTTTTTTAGTAGGTGTCAACATAAGCTGTATTCAAAGGCCCAAACTATATGAGATTCTTAAATAACGATACCTGACAATTACAGCTATATTCATCCAGGCCCCTGATGACTTTTTTTTTTTTAATAAATATTTGTAACTTATGCCTCCTATGATTTTTCAGAGGTCTGCAGTTGTACCTCTCCCAGTTTTATAATTAACTGAAGTACCAGAATTTAACACACAGAGTAACAGAACAGAAAATGCATTTTGCCATGTTCCTGATTATCTCCTCTGGTCACCTCTCCTTTTATGCATACGAGAAAGACAAGGAAGGAAGTCCAAATGCTACAGAGCTCATACCTCTAATAACATAAGAGAAATTACAGACCTTTTGAGACCTCCATCCATGGTGACAAAATGAAATTGTCACAAAGGATGCATTAGATGTAGACTCTCAGTTGAATGACTGAGATTGTGAGGCTGCTCTCTTTTACTCCTGGCCCTTCCTTGAATCTCTCATGCGTAATAGGAGAAGAAGCCTAGAACCATAGAAATATGCAGAGGCTAAGAGTGGTGGGCTGCCAGCAAGAAAACTTGGGATACATGTAAATTAAGTCCATCAGTCCGAAGTCTCACCTGAACATAGAATATAAGCATCATGAGAGCATGCTTTACTATGCTGCAATGTCCTGGGACAGTGTGCAAGGTGAGTCTCATTCCCCACACAGTGGAACTTTTCTTGCCAGATCAGTTCATGTCTGCCTCTAAAGTGAGCTCCTCTCAAGACATCCACAGCCTGGCCACAGCTTAGCTCACTGCATATAACAGAGGCAGCACTGAAATCAATGTATGAGTAACAGACCATAGTCCAAGTTTCTTCTTGCTTTATTTTCAGGTGTCCTGAGCAGGCGGTGTCCCCGCCAGACAGATGCAGCCCTGAGAAACCTGGGTGGTGGGGAGGAGGGGAGAGGGAGGAGGAAACAAGAAAATCAGTACCGAGTGTTGATTACACTGGTCTTATTTAATTTCTCTCATGCATTCATGGACAAGACACACAGAAAGCACATCTCTGAGGACCAGTGACTTCTGAATAGCTGCTGTGGAAATATCTGTGTGCTACTGGCAAGAGAAAAATGAGAGAAAAAAACAGTTTGTGGGAATGTTTGTATTTTTAGTATGTGAAAATACAAAATCTTGAGCAAGTACTTGGGAAGCCCTAGAACAAGGGGAATTTTGAACATTTGTAACTTGTTTGAACAATTGTAATTCACAAATAAATAAATAAATACATGCATAAGCATTTGCAAGTATATGTCCTCAAGTCTTCACTATTTAAAGGAATAGAAGACTAAAGTGCCTCAAAAAGAAGAAAAACCTGTATTATACAAATATCAAGGAATTTCCAGAAGAATACAAAGCAGAGACAACTACAAAAGGCCTCTATAGTATGAACTGGAAGTCTACAGATTTATTACTTCAAGTTCAGCGCTGCTGATTCCCATAGGCTTTGTTGAACACCTTTGCACATCACTTCATGAGCTCCTTATTTCTGGAGATCTCGTTCAGGCAAGGCATACTACACAAAAGTTAGCTGTGCACACCCTGATTGAAGCCCATCTCAGTTTTGATGGAATGTGGCAGCTGAGGCACAGCAGCTTGTGGGAGAAACCTGTCCTACAAACAGCATTGCACTGCTTCTGTGGCACTGCACTCATAGTAGTAGACTTGCTTCCACTCAGATAGGGCTACACATAGCCAGCTCAGTGTCTGTATCTCACCTGGTGTTGTTTTTTTTCTTAACTCCACTCAATAACATTCTTGAAGTTCTATAGATCAGCATAAAACAGCATTTCTTTCTTTGGTGTTTGCATTTTTTTTCAGCTCCACAGCTCTATTAGAAGTGAAGTACTTCATATCATAACATCAGTACATCATATCATAACATAACAGTTCCACCACTGTTCTTGGGTTAGATATTTATTTTATATGTTTTTCTTCTTGGCAGACATAATATGGAAATAGTAATGGGTTTGTTTTTGTGCAGTACAGACAATCACCACAGTGAATTTATAGCTGTGCAGGAACATGGAAAACGTTATTCACATGAGCACCAATGGTACTGCCAAGGGAAATCTCAAGTTTATCAAGAGTGACTCCACAGAGCGAGAGAGACCTGGGAGAGTATGTGACTTTGAGTCAAAGGAGAGGGTAGTAAGGCTGATCTTGTGGTGGGAGTTTGTAACAAACCACCAATTAAGGTGAGGAATTGGATGACATCTTCTATAAACAAAACAAGAAAATCTCCAAATCACACATCTTCATGCTGTCATTGGCAAAACTACACTTCAATGTATATTCAATGTATATACTGTGTTTAGTTTTCAGTCCCTCGCTTCAAGAAGTATATTGGTTTGCACAAGCATGTGCAAAGAAGGGCAATGAAGTTGGTGAAGGGAATGGAAGATTTCTGAGGAGCAACTAAGGGAACTAGGATTGTTTAGTCTGCAGAAAAAAAGGATGAGGGGAGACCTCATTGCTGTTTACAACTAAAAGTAGTCTCTTTTATCATATGACTAGTGATGTGACACAAAGGAATGAGCTCAAGTTGCACCAGGGGAAGTTTAAGCAAATTAGGAAGAATTGCTTCACAGAGAATGTGGAGAAGCATTGGAATGGACTGCCCAGGGAAATGGTGGAGTCCTCATCCTTGCATATATTTAAGAAACACAGACATGACATCTATTCGGTAGCAAGAACTTGCTTGGTTGGGGTTATGAAAATCTTCGGTAGCCTTTAGTCACCCTGAAATAGTGGATTTCCAAATATTAAATGGGTTGAGAAAGAAGAAAGTGCAGAGCAAACAGAGCTCAGGAGAAAGAATTTGACCTAAATAAACTCATAGGATGCAATGTGGTGTATCTGAACTGGCCAATGTTCTTTCAAGTCCATTCTCTCTAAAAAGAGGCCATTTTCAAAAGGTTATAGAGATTATGTCCCTAGCAATAGAAAAAAGGCAGATGCTGCACTCATCTTCAGAAAAGGATGAAAAGACAACCTGGAGAACTATAGGCTGGTCAGAGAAAATCATAGTATTCCAGGAGTATATTTCTAAGCGTGTGAAGATGAGCAAAGAGTCAGCATGCATTTTTCAAGGGTAAACCATGCCTATATGACCCGATTTCTTTCTCTGAAAAAAGGACTGATTTGTGAATTATGGGATAAGAGCAGTATGTACCATTCACCTCAAATTTAACATGGCCTTTTAAACTGTGTTGCACAATTTTTGTGTCTTGTAACATTATCAAGAAGTGAACGACTAGATGAGCAAAAAGCTCATCAGTCAGGCTCAGATTGTAGTTCTTAGTGAATTGCACTCAACCTGGAGGTTGGCAACAAGTAGATTACCACTGTTGTCTTCCCTGAGATCTGTTCTGCTCTATATCTTCATCAGCATCCTGGAGAACTTGATGGAGTACACTTTTACTGAGTGGAGATAACCTCAAGGGCAGAGCTGCCATTCTGGTGAACACAGGAGGAAGTAATAAGTTGATAGGAACTTTATGAAAATAAAAAAGAATGAATGTGAAGTACTAAAGAGAGAAAAGAACCTGTTGCAGTGCTCTAAGGAGCAAAAAACAAGTACATATTGCAAGTGAAGATATCAAGCATACACTGGATTTCTTTGCCATTCCAAAAATTCCTGTCTTAGCTTACAGGAAGATCTAAAGGAGGATGCTTGGATAGCATAATACACAATTTTCTTGCTTCTCCATCTACACCCTCTCTTTAGCTTCCTTTCCTAGCCAGAAGCAAGTTGATTATTGCTCTTATGTTGACTGCAAGAGGTGTGGTAGAAAGAAATGATGTTTCTATTTCTGTTCTGTGTGATTTCCTATGCCTATTTCTGTTCTATATCGCTGCTGCACAAAGGAAAAGCAGACATACATTTGTGGTCAGCAGAAGTTTTAATGGTGGTATGACTTGTTTGGGTTCAGAGGCCATGGAGAAAGTGTCTGTGCTGACCACATTACTAGACTTTATCCATTTAAGACAATGATTGATCTCAGTTCCTTTGTATTGTGGGAATTCCTCTATTATTAAAGGTTATATAATCTCTTACCTGAGCAGATCACTCCAACATCAAAATAATGAGGGCAGGTAAAGCCACCCCAGCCTGTATGCGGACAGTTCCAGAGAGCAGATTCATTACCACGGCATTCTACTCGATACAACCACGTAGGTCCAGATCCTTCCCCAAAAGGAGCTCGGTTAAGGGCCTGAACAGCAGATCCACATCCTACTTGCTTGCAAACAACCTCAGCATCTTCTCTATTCCAGTCACCATCACATACAGTTCCCCACAGATCCTCATGTTTTATTTCCACTCTCCCAGAGCAGGGGCCAGTTCCATTTACCAGCTTCAATTCATCATTCCCTTCATAGACAGAGATAGAACAAGGTTATGAATATGACACTCTAATCATTACTATCTTTTGCAGACGATTAATGAGATTCTTATTAGTTTTAAATTTCATTTTTAAGAATCACCTTTCTAAACAGTCCCACATCAAGTTCTCATTTGTTTTGTTTTCAGGGTGTTATGTCTGTATTTACAACTTTGAGACAACCAAACTGCTAAGATGTAAGTTCTTTTAATGACATGCAAGCTGTCTATGCTCCTGACCTATCTCAGATAGAAAATGCTAAGTAATGTCCCTAGCCTGTGTCTTATAAAGGCTTCAATAGAAGTTTTTCCTTTCTTTTTACTGTTCGCCTTCAAATTATTCCTCTCAAACTATTATTTGCAACTAAGTGCCCTCCAAGCTCCTTTTTTTATTATTATTATTTTTTATCGTTTTGTAAATACCCTGTCATGAACAGTCGTCCTGGTCAGGGGTACATGACAAGAAGAGATGTTCCATGCAGGTGTTGACAAGGGCTGATGACCTGATCTGGGAGATGCAGGAGGATAAGCAGAAGATGGGCAGGTAGGTATTCATCTTGTTCCTCATGCCCCACCCTCTCTTGATGTAAAAATAATCCTCAAAGAATCCTCTCTTCTGCTCTGCTTCCAGTGCTGCTGCTCTGTGATCCCCTTTCTCCAGGCCTATTTCTCTCCACTAATATCAAAATTTCACTAATATTTCAGTTCTTCTACAAATTGTTCCACACAATATTACGGTCATTACAGAGCAGGTGACAGAGTCTGACAGAGGAGGGAAGGTGCGCACGAGGTTTTCTTGCTTTATTATGTTGGACTATGCTATAAAAGCTTCAGCTGCTATACAGAAGTCTAGAAAAAGGACTTAAGGGCAAGAAAACAGAAGACAAAATTTATTACATTCAAATGCAAGAATGATGAGACATAGAAGCAACTCATAGAAAGTGAAGCTACACCATAGCCTGCAAGAGCTCAGAAAACAGGAAAATAGATTTGAGTTGTATTTTACAAAGAAATCTGGAAAACAAAGGTAGATAGTCTAGTATGTAATTACATGAGAAGAAAAAACTGTTCAGGATTTTTTTTCCACCCCCCTCTCAAAAAGTCAAAGTTTTAAGGTAAGGGTTTTGGAGCAACTTCTCCTTTAAAAAACGTTCTTTGCTTGCAGGGAAATCTGTATTTGCTTGACTAAAAGGCAAAAACACTGAGTTAATATTCTGAATCCTAGCAGGC
This sequence comes from Perdix hodgsoniae, assembly GCA_035772895.1. Classification (NCBI taxonomy): domain Eukaryota; kingdom Metazoa; phylum Chordata; class Aves; order Galliformes; family Phasianidae; genus Perdix; species Perdix hodgsoniae. The sequence goes on from JAPSGF010000091.1 coordinate 2,403,547, forward strand.
AGTAATTCAGTGTATGTGGCAGTGAAAACAAACAACAAAACAAAAAAATAATATAAAGATACGCCTGCAGATTCCATTAAGAACAATTACTGTAGTGTTGAAACAATAAAGATGAATTCATATTGTTAGGTTTTGTGTTAGAAAGTTCATCTTCCCATGCAAAGGAACACAGAGAAACAATGGCAGATGGGGAAACCTTAATAATCCAATCTGAGAAAAAGGCTCCTGCTGTGGCACTTCCTAGGACTATCCCAGGATATTGGACACTGTATGGGATACAGAAGAAAAGCACCCAGGGATTGCACAGGATGGGATATTTAGGAGAATCATAAGGTGGAGAAAGGAAAATAAAAAAAAATAATAATAATCAAGATTGCTTGGGAAGGAGAAAGTATAGCACAACAGAAGGATAAATAGACACAAGGAACAAATAGGCTGCTTCTCAGCTGACTTGTCTAACTATGACCTGCACTGTTTGCATATTTTTACTTTATTCTGTGCACCCATGTATGGATGTACCAGCAGCTGGTGCATGTTCAGCTGACCACAGGTCACAGAAGTCTGTGTCTTTGATACCAGCAAATAGAACAAATGAGGGTTCTGCATGTTAGTGTGCGACTGCTAATGCATATCAAGCTGGACTACCCAGTCAGTAGATTAAGTCAGGCATATCTAATTTGTAACCCATAGGCCACATGCAGCTCAGCACATCTTGCAGTGCAGCCCGGTCCAGCCCTTCAGTATCAACCAAACATCAGTGTGCTAATAACCCCATCTGGGCTGAAAAAAGGGCATGGGACACAGTGCGGTGCCAGCTCATGTTATAGCAAATAAGTTTATAGATTTTGATACACTGCCTAAACACAGTCCTGTAAACAAACAACAACAACAACACAAACAGCTATGCTTTCTGTTTTGATAAAATAATGAGAATAGGTTTAAAAAGTTAAACCAAAAAGTTGATGATTTTTTTCTTTGCAACTGAAACAACACATGGTTTGTGCCCTAAGGCTGCTATACTTTTAACTTTTTTTTTTAACTGGATAGATATAAATCACAGAAGAAGTTCAGCAGAATAAGAAAAAGTAGGGGAGTCTAGTAGTGTTCCACAATGCTTTGTGACTTGAACAAAAATTCCAGGACTATCCAGAAGAGTGCTCAGTACGCTAACAAACTACTTAGAGATTTTGAAATCCATAAACATCCCATTTACAAGGAGCAGGGTGCACTGACATCCTTTACTTTCAGTGCATAAATAATCAGTGCCTTCACAAGAAGGGATTTTTAAGAACAGTTTTATCAAGTAGTGAGAGATTAAAGCAGTGATAACTTAAACCTTGGGATAGAGGTTAACCTCAAATGAACACTAGCATGCAATTATTTGCTTGACATACATGCATATTTGAACTACACACAATATTGAAATAGTTGAGAGGCATTTTATATTTCATAGTAAAAGGTGCTCTGGTGATTTTGTTCTGGAACTAAAAGTCTTGGGGCACATTTTTTAAATTTCAGTTTGCTCAGTGATAGTTAAATCATTCAGTACCATTCTGTTACCAGCATTGGGTCATTGTGTAATACTAAAATGGGATGACAATACTGGGATGGCAAAATCTTTGAATGCAGCAAATGAGAACAAGCTCAAATGAAGCAGCCACAGATGCAGAAATGAAGGAAAAGGCTTGCTTACCTTTGGAAGGTCTCAGGTAGGCAGGGTTCTCTGGCAAGAGAGGCTCTCACCTCCACTAACAACACTTAAATGAGTTCTGGGAAGGGATGGATCCTGCCTACACCCCTCCCACTCACTCATCTCCCCTGATTTGGCCCTGCCTTTCCACCAGGTGCTCAATCACTGTTTCAGGCCATGACTTAGCATCTCCACTACACCTTGGAACAAAGTTGTTGGTTATGATCCGTCCCCTTCTCAAAGAGAAAACTTAAAAGGAAAAAAACCTATGTGAATTGTCATCTCCAAAGAAGACAACATGGCTGAAAATTAAAATGACATACCATATGTGGGACCTCTATATATCCAGGTGAAAGACAGTAAAAGTACATGCAAGAACCAGAGATTCATCTAAAACTTAATCAGATATGAGTTTCAGCATGTAAAGGAAAGTGAAAATCTCTGATGGATGCTAGTAACTTCTTCTGGGGCATGGAAGGCCACTCAGGTTGTTCACATGTCTAAATGAGGGTGACAGAAGAGTCAGGTAAGAAGACTAACAACTTTGACCCCAAACTGTTTCAAAACTTAGATTACAATGGAAAATTAATCCAAAGTTTTTAAGTAAAATTTGATCTGATTGTCAGTGCCGAGTTCACTAACATATCTTATTGGCCTTGACTTGCCTCAGCTGGGGTCTCCACTCACGCACCCTGCCCATATCCCCGGGGCTCCATTTAAGAATATGTTTGTCACTGCCTGAGATGCAATGCAGGTGTGCTTGCATTCGACTCATACACAGCTGTGTCTGGCCACAGTATTTATAATATGCATGCTGACCCACAGATTGCTACCATCAGTGCAGCTTACCCTGATCTGTACTGTGACCTCCAATTTGACTTTGGATGTGCCCCTTCACTATGAACTTGCTAATGATCTGGTCTCTTGGTTGAAACTCACTACTGCCTTGCTTGCCTCTCAGGTACTGTGAGTCTGGGCCCTTACTAGTGAGTCCTACATCCTGCTGGCCATGTTATCATAGGAACAGATAGCCCTTGCTGTACCCTTGAAGGATACTTATAGGTTTCTAGAGAAGTGACAGTTGCAAGTAGTCTAGAAAAACACCTCTCAAAGTTAATCAATGGTAGTATCTGATTAGCAACAAAAAAGCAGTTAAATTGTAACCAAACCCTCAGGTTTTCCTGGAAGAGTTCTCAAAACAATATGGATTGGGAAGCATCACATTCTCTCTCTTCCTCAAAGGAGAGAGATGTTCCTGCAGATCACACTTATTTCTGTCATTTGACACTGTGAAACAAAAATAAATCATTTTGCTTTTTATTTTAAAACAAGTTCAATTCCTCTCAATTCCCCATGTTAGTGCTAACATAGAAATTGATAAAGCTACTTCCTTCAGCAACTAATCATAATCTCTTTCCAAAGCAAATTGCTAGCAGTAGTTGACTAAAATGCAGTGGTCTCCATCTGCCTATAGTCTGATTGTCTCCTTGTTCAGAGGTAGACAATATGGCGTTGACACAGAATTGCTCTTGTACACAAGCAAAGGTTTTACTTCTGTGCTAATTCTGCTGCACTTCCCCACAATTTCCTGTCTGTCATTTAGATTCAGAAACATGAAGTCTTTAAGGGAGATTGTGCAAGTGGATGACAAGTAGCAACATCTGAAGATATTTTTGTACAAACTTTCTTCTTTTCTCAAATTTCCTGAGTTTCTCTCCAATACGTAGCACAAAGAGCTACAAAAAGCCTTCGTACTTGAGACGTATTTAAAAACAAACATTTAATAAAGAAATCATTTATGAATTAAAATCATCACTCATTATTAAAGGAACCAGATAGCCTATTTCCATTAGCCACATTCAGGAATAAAACAAACAGATCCTCAATTGATTAGTCTGTTTTTCCTGCAGCTGAATATTTAAGTAATCTGACTTACGATTTTCAGCACATGACAGAATGCAAGGCTGAATGCAGAGGCAAAGCTAGACAAAACATACCCAACAACTTTTAATGTAATTTAATTGAAACGGTCAACTGTTGAAATCAATATATTGTGATTTTTTTTAACGTTACCTATAGACACATTGCCTCCACTCACACTCCACAGCATATCCTAACAGGACCAACTTTAAATTCACTGGTACCAGTTACAGGATGAGGTTCTGCTTGGGTAAAAGGGTGTAATATTTGGGTTTGTTCCCGCTAAAGACCTGGTTCCCTTCACAGACCAGGGATAAGAATGAGGCATGCAGTCCTTTTCCCAGGGTGCACGCATGCGTGTCAAGATTTCAGCTCACTTCTGATGTGTTTCTGATCTTGTCTGCACTCTGCAAAGTCCCTGCGGACAAACAGGGGGCTGTGGTAGTGTGGAATATGCAAGTATGGTCAGAGCCAGAGCAGATACGTGGGTTGTCGGTGCTTATAATGGGGTGTCAATATAAAGCTACTCCCATCTACACTGTAAGGCACTCTTTTACTGCTTCCTCTTATTATAAAGTTGGCAGATAACTTACTCTTTAGTACAGTTCTGCTACAGAGATGTCTAAATACAAGTATGTAATATTGCTGTTCACACTCCTTTACACAAAAGTCCCATGCCACTTCTTCCCATCCATTTGCATCCACACAATTGGTGGGAGCCTCTAAGACTAGGTCTCTGCTACAATAAAGAAAGTATCAACCATGAAATCTTATTTTCATCACACAGGGGTGCAACCATCAGGCACAGTGCCATGTTACTAACTCCATAAGTATAGAGACAAAAATATGGACTCCAAAATCTGGTTCTTATTGTTAGTCTCAAATATATACACGTAGCTGTACAACGGCATGGAGATAACTAGTGTTAAAATTCAAACACACAGGAAAAATGGAATGGAAGATATTACCCAGTCAAACACCACTGTACACAGCAACGTTTTAACTGGGTTTAAATAAAGACCTAGAGTTATTCATTCCATCTACACAAAGCTCAATGGGGGAGACAAGACAGTAGTAAAAAATACCCAGTATGCTTCCATTACAGCTCAACTGTTCACTGAACTTGGACTTGAACTCGGTAAAAATGTCAGGAAGCTAATATCTCAGTAAAATATAGAACTCTTACAAATGGCTTATTCTTTTTTTTTCTGCCAGGATCACCAAGAAGTTTGAATTAAGTACAAATGTATTTAAACACTTTCTTGACATTTTGTCTTACAGACTAATAGAATAGCAACTAAATAGCAAATACTGAATTCACATTCTCTTCCTTAGCCAAGTGCCTTATGCAAATAAATGTACTTACCTAGGGACACCTGAACAGTGAGGAGAAGGAGCCACAACACTGAAGCTGAAAGACATCCTTTCATTGCCATCCTTATCGTGGCCAGATGAAAACTTTGCTAGGCACTATACAGACCAAACTCTCTGCATGTGTTTCTCTCTGCCTCACAAATAACTACAAAGGAGGAAATATATAGGTTCACATCCTAGCACGAGCGATATGAAGGAACCAATAGAAATATTGTTCACCTTTTTAGACGTTATCAACAGATAATCTCAAATCTGAAAGAACCAAAACCTCCAATAAAATTTGAAAGTTGTACCTGTGACCATATATGCGGAATGTCTGCATTTCTAATGTCGCCATCAAAATTGTCATTTCACTATTGGCATCAACATGTGGTACAAGAAGAGTAATGTGTAAAATGGTTATTTCTCAACTGATAAAGCAATATGGAAATGCAGAACATTGGTCTTGCTTTGGAATGAGAAACGGAAAGAGAATTCCTACAGTTGTAATTTATCAATCTCCTTGGGAACAACTATGCTCTCATTATAAAATCCAAACAAGAGGAGCTTATTGCTGGTGGTAGCGTTGTGAATAACAAATGACACACTATCTTTGTGGTGAGGATTATTCAGGGTTTCCTCATTAGGTTAAAATGTGAGAACAGTATGGGCAGAAGCTTTTGAAAGACCATCTTCCTTAGGATACAACTTACAGGACTTCCTGTCTTCTCTGCACTGGGGCATGTTGCAGCTGTCTGTATCACATCCTTTGGCTCTATATCTGAGACTGCATACCCATAGTGGATATCAAAGTGGGGGGGGGAGAGAGGGGGGAAGGAGGGGGTTCCTGATTTGCCATAGGGACATGATGGAAGTCTCCTTAGAGATGAATACAGGAGTCGTGATGGCGATGTCTGCAGGCCATGAACCTATTACCAGGAGAACTACTTATCTCTCAGTCTCCAATAATCTCCCCCAGTGTGCAAATAGGCCACACCACTTTAGTCCTACTTGCATCTTCCAAGGTCACTCTACTTCATCAGTACCTGGTTCTAGGCTCTCAGGGGCAGGGAGCAGAAGATTATTTTCATTGCAAGTTTGGGGTCTGACCCAACTATCAATGCCCATAATTGGGATCCTAAGTGGAGACACCCATATTTTCTGTAGCATTTACAGGGCACTGAGTCTGCTGTCTCTAGGCCTTTCACTCTGGTCCCACAAGGTTTCATAGAGTCTCTTCACTCACCCCTACAGGGACTGAAAGTCTGCCTTCAGGGCAGCCTTAAGAGTGCCATTATGATGTTCAACAAGGCCTGCCCCAGTTGTATTATATCACAGGTGGAATCACCACTCAATGTTGTTTTCTTCTGTGGTGCTATACCACTACGACAGTGAAATGAGTACCTTGGTCACACTCAATGTCTTAAGGTGCCCCATAGGCAGCCATCAACTTGGAGAGTGCCTTGATAGCATATGCCTGGTGTGCACTTGGCCCTGGATAGGCCTATTGTCCTTTGTTCAGCATGTCACAGCTTCTGCTGTAACCAGTGGGTGATATTCTTGAATCGAGGATTCGCCATCCATCGAACTTGAGCCAGTGTGCTGACTTCATTATTTCCTGGAGACTGTAGAGTTTGGTGGCTAGAAATGTGGTAGACACTTACGGTCTCGTGTTTAACCACATTGCATATGTCTAACCACGTATCTCTATCCCATTTGCTGGGCATAAATAGTCCATTCCTGTGTGGCCCACTGTGCGATCCAAAGAGTGAATCCTGGTACACAGCCCAAATATCTGTGCAGATATTCAGTATACTATCACCAGGTTCCATGGATATAATCATCCACATGGCTAGCAGTTCTGCCTCCAGTGAGTCAGATGTCAACATGAGACCATCAGTATAGTGGTACAGTTCGATGTTATTAGGAGTATTCCACTCTGTAGGTCATGAGCCACTAAATCGTGACAATAAGTTGGTGAATATAGAGCCTTGCCTGCACATAGCCTTGCAGCAGGACATGAATGGGAATACTGAAGAATGCATTTGCCTAGTCTATGACACAACAGTAGGTTTCTATTTCCCTACTCAATGCATCCATCAGGGGGGCAATATCAGATACAGCTGCATGAATGGGCAACATGATCTTATTCTCTGTAATCCACTGTCATTCTCCATGTGCTGATTTCCATACTGGCCATATAACTATATGCAGGTCTTATGATTCCTACTTTTTCTAGTTCCTGCACTGTTCTTAAGATTTTCTTTTGCCCACCCACCCACATGCCCTCCCCCCAGTCTATAATGTTTAGTATTAATCTTGCACAACTCTGGCTGGTGAATAGGCTCATGTTTTGCATGGCCTCTTAATATCACCTGTACTACTCTGGGACTGGAGCAACAGACACAATATACTCCCAGGGTGGGAGATGCCCAACCCCCAGCTTCAATCATATCTGTTACAGGGATGGTCTTTAAACAGAACCCACTAATCATCACCCTGTCACAATAAATAATTAAGGTTTCTGCACCCATGTTTATTAATGCCATCACTTGCTGTACATCCTTCCAGGACTAAAAAGTATTTAATTCAGACCAGAGAACCTAGGTGCAGGGGGGCTGGCACAGCCCATCACACAAGTAACTGCACAATTGCCAATTCTTCTTGCTTAGGTAACTCAGGTCACTTGAGGAGGCTTTTTCCTTTTGTTGGGAACTATGAAATCTTCCAAGTTCCATTTTCTCATTGGTACTTGCCCAGTAATTCTTATCCCTGTTTTGTTGAGGGTGCTCTGAAGTTTTTGACTTTCTTCCAGCTGCCTTCATAGCTAAAAGAGGACATGATTTGTCTGGCAATTGATTTTTGCCAATAGAACCCCAGCCTGGATTAAATCATTAAACATCTGTTTTTGGGCCACCTGTATGGCTCCCAGTTGAGAAGTCTGTGGGGGAAGGTCTCCTAGTTTTAATTACTGTGAGGACTTCAGCTCCTTCCAACATCTGGATATTGTGCCTGGTCCAAAGGCACTCTGTTTCTCCTAGATCAGCCACCAACTGGGTAGCTTGTTGAACAACAGCCTCTGAGGCTACCAAAGTGTTTATTATGGACATTAGTGAGCTACTGGTAGGGAGGCACTTATTCTAAGACAAGGTCCCCCATCACTGAGGAGAATTTCACCAGATCTGGACTCTCAGTTATCATCTTAGATTGCTTCCTTTATTCCCAGTTCTCTGATATAACTTTGAAGTTTCTCCGTCAAAGTCCATAGAACACTATTTATTGGGATGTCGCTTTTATTTCTCCTCACAATCCTACACGCAGCCATTATCCATTAGGTTAAGGAATTATTTTCATCATTATGCATTACAGTCACATACAGTCTTTGTCTGAGGGCCAGATGTATGGCGATGGATGCAAGTTCAGAAATCTCTGGTCCATTAATAACCACACTTCTGGCCTCAAAGTCCCATAATCTCAAGAACCAAGCTGGTATGCTCTAGTTATTTCTGTTTAAATCATTGTAATATATCCACAAGTTTGGTGGCCATGTATGGGTGCATGTCACATGTAATGCAGAGGAGGCAGGGGGCCACTTCCGAGGTGGCAATTGTGCTGGTCTACCTTGGACTTTGTTTTTTGATTTATTACTGGTCTTATTTCTAGAGGATATGAGGTTTCTGGATCCTCTGGTTGGACTTTAGTCATCTTAATTTTCCTTTTATTTTAGATTCAGCTGGGATCAAAGGATCCTGTTGATTTAAGTCTTTTTCCCTTTCTAATGATGTAGTACTTCATTTTAGAGGGGAAATGCCATTTGAAGATCATAGAATGCCCTGTGTTGAAAAGGACCACAATGATCATCTGATTTCAACCCCCCCACTATGTGGAGGGTCACCAACCTCTAGACCAGGCTGTCCAGAGTCACATCCAGCATGGCCTTGAATACCTCCAAAAATAGGGCATCCACAGCCTCACTGGGAGCCTATTTCAGTGCACCAAAGGTGAGGCAGTTTGCCCCCTCAGAAGTGCAACTTCATTTTTCAGCTGTCTGATATGGGCTTTTAAAAGCTCATTTTCATCTTTCAATCCTTCCTCAGGGGAGTGATATACATTGATTGCTAGTAGTAGCAGACATGCTATAGAGGATGCCACTACAACTCTTTCCTTAGTTCTTAAGAATATTTGTTTAAATTTATTCAAAAAATCTGCCACCTTGAAAGGGGGTTTGACAATGAGTCCATGCAGCATAACAGTAATAATAATCTGCACAGAACTCAGCTATTGGGAATCCAGGAAATTCAGGGTTTCACCAAGAAAGTTCCTCCTGTGGACCATTACAGGTCCCAACAACCAGCCAACACACTGTCTTTTTGAGAAAAAAAAAAAAAAGTCCTAAATACATATGCTGCTATCATGCCTGCCTGATTCACCATGTGTAACACAGTTGAAAGTGCATCAATGATAGCAGAGTAGCAAGATCCCAGGTTGCAGCAAGTGAGGGATCCCTCAAAAGCAACAGCCATAGGCAAAAAAAAAAATGAGGAAAAAGAAAAACAACCCAACAACAAAAACCCAAAAAACCCATAACAAAAAAAAACAACAACCCACAACTGCTTAACTTCAGAAACCTTAGGCATACAGGGATCTCTAACAAGATACCCTGCTCTTCACTGCCAACCTTTAAATGAGGTCTGTGAATGTTAGATCCTGGCTCCACCCCTTCCAGTCACTCAGATGCATTACATGAACCTGAGCTCCTCTTTCTTCCTACCAGGTACTCAATAACTGTTTCAAGCTGTGATTTCAAGCTCTGACTTAGCATTTCCACTACATATACCTAATAATGTTTTATGAAGAACTTTGAGGATATATTTTCACTTGACCTGGATATGGCATATTTCTCTCTGTATAATATTTTCATATTTCTATTTAATTGATGGGAGCTACTGTAGGACTAGCTTGACTATACGGAGAAAATATTGGCATAAAATGGCTGCTAAATACCTACAGAAGGAAGTGACTGCCACCCTGGAAACCAGGTGTAGGAGCTAGGATTTTGGCCTAGGAGCTGGGTCTGGGAACCAGGGACATCTTTGTGGGATGCAGGTGGCATCCTAACGACTGGAGATATTCTGAAGACCCTACTGATAAAACAAGAAATTGAGGAACACCAACATATCAGAAAGGAGGCAGTTCTGAGAAATTTATCATCTGTTTTGTTAGGAAAGAGGAGTCAGATAGTAGCTCTGCTTAGCTATCCATTGATGTTAAAGCATCACATTGCCAAAGAGGATACTTCAAGACGTACTGCTCCTTGAGCAGCACTCTTGGCTGTGTTGTAGTTTGATGACAAATAAAACTGCCAGTTCATTATGTGTGCTTCCTTAGCATACTTGAAGCCAGGTTAACTCCATAACTATTATTCTATTCTGGATCTCATCTGTCAAGTTAAGCACAAGGAACATTTATCAACATTCACACACTTATAATCAGAATTCCTGTGGCCAGGTATGCATCTTCACTGTAAACACGTGGTAAAGCAAATAACCAGATGTGAACAGATCACTTAATGGCGCTTCTTGTTTTCTTATTGGCACAATCAGATAGCTTATCTCATTTTGAGGAAAGCAAACTCTGAAGGACCTTAATCCAGTTGATGGAGTTGAGTTGAGCCAGTTATGTTGAGAGATAATAGCTCTGCTATTATCATGATCATGACACGTGTAAGAATAAAAATGTGAATGAATGCCTTCCTTTCCTTCAAGGGAAAGGCAGCTCTAGGGATACTTTCTGGTTAAGGATTACTTCTTGGTTACCCTGCCTGAAAATCTGATGCTGATTCAGTTCTCTGTACTTGGAGGAGCAAAATTTAGGGGGTGGGCAGAGCTCACTGTTTTCCAGCTTGCAAAGAAATAAGGAAAAAATCAACATATGGCAGAATTTAACATGAGCAGGAGCATCTCTCTGTAGAGGAGAAAAAAAGTAACTTTCCCTGTAAACTTTCCCTGTAAAGACTATGTAGCATTTTCATGCCACACTTGACAATGGACTCTGCCTTGTGAAGATACAAAATTTCCACACATTGTCACAAACCAAATACGAAAGAGGCAGTTCAGTGAAAGGAGAGCATACTTATTTGTAGAATATTTACTGGTCAAGCAAGATACAGATGGGACTCAGATAGAATGCTACTGATAAATTTGTGTCAACTCTAAATAGTCAAGAAAGAAGACAGTGGTTTCACTGGTAGAACTGCACTTTTTCCTCATACTGGCTTGAGCCAGAAGTGAAACATAATCACTGCTTGTAAGATCATATTTTACTAGTTAAACTATTATTCATTAAATCAAGTTGTTGTTACAATAGCAGATAGCTATTCACGTGGTATATTCAATTATTGCCTCTCACACAGACACTCATTAATATTTCCCTGTTTAGACCAAGATCTAGGAAGCTTATCCTAGAAAGAGACCTATTTTTTTTCTGAGGCTTCCAATTGATGCTCAGAAATACTCTTGAGGACCTATTTTTCTACAAGTGCCATAGCACCCTAGGGTGTGGTCTAGGATGTAAAACTCACAGGTGAGACAATTATGTGCTGAGTGGTCTCGACTAATCTGAGACTCCTAAATTCTGAATTCATCTGTTCTTGTGGGTTCACAAGCCTACTAGTCTACAGGCATTACATATTCTTGGGAGGTTTTCCATGCTGCTTCTCAGCACCTAGCTCTCGTTTCTTTGATTTCCCGATTTCTGGTTACTGTTCTTCCCTTTGCACACATAGGCACAGCTTGCAAATTCACCTACAGGGTCTTTTATGTCAGAAATGAAGTATCTGAACAGAGACTTAAGCCAGCACATGTCCCACAAAATGCTCTCGTATTTAATGTATAATATAAAATCCAATTTTAATGTATAGCTCCAACACCTCTCAACCCAGTTCTGTTATATTTATGTGAAATATATACCAATGCTTTAGTTGCTGCACCTTAAAATTTAGAACCGAAATATATCCTGCTTACTGCAAATAACTAGGAGGTAAACAGCTCTTGTCTGATTATTTTAACGCCTTCTACCACATGATGACAAAATGTTCTCCTCAAATGGCAGGAACTAGATCCCTCTAGAACTGTTTTCTACACTTTTGACTCCAGAAGTACAGAGTTTTTCAATTAAAACTGACAAGGCATAGCAACTTGTCACTAATTCCCCATTCTCCACCCAAACAAACCAGGCAGTATTTCAGTGGCTATCATCCTGGAGAGGCTAATGCTGCACCTTTGATACTCACCTCCATCAGTGTCCTCATCATGTGAAAGGTAGGCAGGTGGATGGGTTGCTGCCCTAACTGTGGCAATTGCTGCTGTGTAGCATTCAGGAAAAGCCACTGTATTCTCTCCTTACCAGACAGGGTTATCAGTAAGAGCTTCTGGTAAGGCTTCAAATAACCAGACAAACAAAAACAAAACAAAAACAAACAACAACAACAACCAAACAATTCACATATTTGTCCTATAGTGCTATTAAACGGATTCAATCAGAATACAGATGCTTTTGTTCAGAAGGCTGTACAAAATAATAAAAACCTCCATGTCTTTAGAAGTTCGATCTCACACATCTGTGAAAGTGGATGAGAAAGATAAACACAAACCAACACATATCTTGTGGTTCTAAGTTAACACAGGCTGCTACAAATCTGGATTTGGGGCTCTAACAGTCTGTGTGTCTTTGAACTGTTATCTTTAAACAAAAGATACTTTCTAAGAGAATGAGCTAATATACTTAACACTAAAGTAAAGCTGGAGGCATCTGAAGGAAAATGAGCAGTTAGGAAGGAAACCACCTTCTTCCTTACTCAGGTTGTGCTGGAGAGATTTTGAGTTTCACAGAAACTAAATGTATCCTGTGGTTAAGTTAAACCTGAGCTTTGGCTTTGAGAAGGATTAATCTCTGTATCTCAAACTGATGATGGCTTAAGCAAACATCTAAAATGATGTTATCTGGAGTTATTTGCTTTTGTGAATCCTTATTAATGTGTTTTTCAAAAACTTCCAAAAGCAACTCATACATTCTGCTGTTCTCGGGTGAGCCCAAATTCTTTTGAAGGAATAGCAGTTAGAAATTTTCTAACAAGAGTATATCTCTAAAAGCATTGACTCAGGAAAAGCGTGTTTTAAAAATATATGGAGACTTGACAATGTTGTTTTTTTGGAAATGCTGAAGTATAAGCTGAAATCTTTTCTTCTATCTTGTAGCTCTCTCTAGGGTTAAGGGCTCAGATCGTTACTGCCTGTGATCGTTAACATGCTGTGATCAGATCTGTTCTTATCTCAACCCCTCAGGCCCGAGATTAGGTAAAAAAATCTGGAAAAGGTAAAACTTGTGAAAATATGCAGAATGAGTGATGCACAGTGCAATTGATTACTATCCACTGACTGATGCCCACCTAGTTTCTAAGCAGCAAGTTCTCCTCTTGGCCAACACACCAACACGGTGCTATATGGTATGGAATATTCCTTGGGCAAGTTTGGGTCAGTAGTCTTGGCTCTGCCCCCTCTCATTTTCTTGTGAACTCCAATGTCTTTGCTGGGAGAGCAGTACAAGATGTTGAAAGTTCTTTACTTAGTGTAAGCACTGCTCAACAAGAACTAAAACCATGGTACCTACATTTTTCTCATCCTAAATCCAAAATGCAGTCCCATATCATCTATTAGGAAGAAATTTATCTTTATCTCAGACAAAAGCAGTACATACTGCTACTTCAGGTAACTATAAGACGTTATGATATGCTCATTGCAGAAAAACAGGAAATTTCCATAAAATAATCTCTTGAAGGTACTGTCCAGACAGATGTCTGTCTTAATGTGAAGAAGGAACAGGAAAGAACATTAACACGACCAACCGCTACCACAGATGCAAGCAATCTTAAAAGTAATATAAAAGGAAATCTTCCTCTGAGATTATGCTTTCTGTCCGTCCTGTTTGTGTGAAAGGGTTGAAATATTGGCAGCACTGATATGTGTGGAAGCCTCCATTTTTGGTGAGCTACACAGATCATGTGCCAAATTTTTCAAGTGGGTGCTGTGAATCTCCTACAAGTTATTCACAGTCCTACGACCAAGTCTTTAATTCCACCAGAAAGTTTATGCACATATTTCTCCTTGCCACTGACTTGCAAAACTTATGTAGAATAGCAGTAGAGACACTAATATGGGGGTGCTGATGCTGGCCACGCTGGGGATCAAGTTACACACATATTCTTTCTTGTTCCTATTCACTTGAAACAGTCTTCTGTGAAGTACAAGTCTGAAATCATCACTCCCTGTAGTGTTGGAGGCAAAGCTGTCTTCACAGTTCACATGTGGATAAAGGGAGGTATTCAGAAGTTCAGTGGGAGTGAAAGGAACAATTGTTGTTAAAATATGCCGCGGCCTCGGTTAATTGACGAAAATAGATAAGTATATTAAAAATTAAAACAGAAATAAAACCAATTAACACACACACACACAAATAGAACAAATGTTTTTCATGTTCTGGATGCAGGAGTTGAATGCATCCTCAACAACTTCACTGATGAATGATGATAAACTTGGAGGTACTGTTGACTTTCAGGAGGGTTGAAAGGCCTTGTAGAGGCATCTACATGGATTGCAGAGCTGGGCAATCAGAAACTGCATGAACGCAGCAAGGGTAAACACCAGATGTTACAAGTTCATTTAACTGCCAGTCACAAGTGCAGGGACCTGGGGGTGCTGGTGACAGCAGGCTCAGCAGGAGGCAGCAGCATGTCCTGGTATCCAAGAAGGCTAGTGACATTTTGGGGTGCATTAAACACAGCAGAGACAGCTGCTCAAAAGAGATGATTCTCCTGCTAAAGTTAGTGTTGGTGCAGCCTCATCTTGAATATGACATGCAATTCTAGAGTCCACTCCATGTTGGAATTATAATTCCATGTTTTTACTAGATTTAATAAACATTCTTTGACCCCTTACAGTTTTGTTTTTTTTTGTGTGTGTGTGTGTGTATGTAGTTATTATCTTATACTGATATAACAGTTGATTTTTTTTCATTTCCATCTCTGTAATGAACTGCATGTTTACTTCAGTTATATTTGTTGCCATATGTGAATGATAACCTAGAGGGATATATCCATCTACTTTATGGGACAAAATAAGTTTATTGCGGTCCAATTTAGGTTAAAACAAACAAACAAACAAACAAGAATCCAAAAAAGAAAACACCAGAAAGATGTCAAGAAGCAGAATTTGATGTATATATTTGTCTTTGTGGAAGTAATCACTTAAAGAGAGACATTGCAAACTACGTGATTATTGTATTTTTATTTTACATACTACACATACACCATAATTATATATATTTTCAACACATTCTCTTAATTTATTTCCTACCTTTCATGTATGTATCGTAAGTATACAGGCATTAAACAAATTAAAATCAGGGTGATAGTACTGCTTTTAAGTTAATGAGCCCAAAACTCTGGGGAAGCCTCAAAGCTACAAGACTATTTTCTATCACTCTTCACTCATTAGAAGACTGATTCAATTATAGATGCCCAGCCAGTAATCACAAAGATGCAAACTGCAGTGAACAGCTGTTTGCATGTCCTATTTGTATAATTTAACCCTTTCAGTGGTCAACCGATGTATCATCTTTCTGTATAATTACATCTTGCACCCAGAAAGAACAGGAAATAAATTACTGCAAGCTGTGCCAGTTAATTTTTGTCTGTATATGTGTTTCGTAAGTGGCAGCTGAACAGACTATAATGAACTGAATATCTTACACCCTGAAGTATAGCAGAGCTATCTAAAATCAATATCCAAGGCTCTTGTAAGAAACTGATTTGGTAACACAAGGTGATAGGATCCCCAGAGGGGAGCAGTAGTATACATAAGAACAGAGAACACTGAGGATTGTTCCGCTGAAAAATGTAGGCCAACAATGGGTAACTCAGAGATGAATATGACATCACATTCCCAGGAAGAAATTTAAATCTCTACCTGCAGAATTTCACATGCTGTGGTGTTTTGTCTTGTTTTGCTTATTTCCCAGTTTCTACTGGGTTCTTGTCCAGCAAATGTGTCATGTAAAACTAATAATCCATGTATAGAAAAGGATCTAGAAACAAGATCTCTGTTATTTCCAGTTAGTATTATACTATGAAGGATTCCTACTAAGTGAGTGGAGAGAACCTCCTCCTTCGTCAACTCACTCCACTGTTAGTAAATATGAAGAGGTTAAGAAAATTCTGAGCATGTTTTCTTTGCGTGTTATCATGCTGAAGACAACACTAAGTTGTGGTTGTCTCCCATGAAGAAGTATTCAAGATAGTAGACAAGGAAAGGAACGAGAATCACATTTCTCTCCTACTAAATATGAATGAAAATAAGGCAATTGTGATTTAGTCTTTGGAGCTGCTCAATTCTATTGATTTATGGTAGGCAGAGGCAGGGAAAACATAACACATAAAAAATATAAGTACTGCTTTACATACGTTTCATTTTATCCCTCCAGAATTCAAGGAAGAAAAATAGGACAGAGTGCTTTTTGGTACCTGAAGAACTGAAGTTCTAGGCACAAACATACTTCAAAGACAGCATGGCATCTACCAAATGTCACAGGCTTCTTCCAGTGCTTTTGAGACCACTGCTTGGTATCTGTCTATTTCACAGAATGATAACCAAGGAAATGGTGAGAGTTAAGTCCTTTTCTGCATTGCAGACATAGTGTGATGGTTGTTCGTGGCAAAATTACGGCATTATGGTATTTGGAAGTAACACAGAGCGCAGCGCAGATGGGCGCTCCGGCCGGAGCCCCGGAGGTACCGGCG
>JAPSGF010000092.1:0-35829 GCA_035772895.1 Perdix hodgsoniae
GGGAAGGAGCGCGGTGCCGGCGGACGCCCGCTCGGGACTTTGTGGTCGCCGCGGCAGCCGTGGTGGGGCGTCCCGTCCTCCCCGAGGCTCGGTGCCCGATGCGGAAAGCGCCCTGCTCGGCGGGTCGCTCTGCCCCGCTCGAAAGGTGGGTTTTGAAAGTGGAAGAAGCGCTGCTTAGGGCTGGCCGTCACCAGAAGGCACCGAGAGGGGATGGCGGTGGGTCGTCAGCTGAACGGGGGGAGTGTGAGTGCGGTGAGGATGAAGAGGAAGGCAGAACGTAAGGTGAGGAAGCGCAGGTGCAGGGGCAGGGCGGCTGTGGATGGAGAGAACGCATGCATAAAATCACGGAATCATTACGGCTGGTAAGGATCACTAAGACCATCCAGCCCAACCATCAGCCCGTCCCCACCATGCCCACTGACCACGTCCCTCAGTGCCACATCCACACAGTTCTTGAACACCTCCGGGGACGGTGACTCCATCTCTCCCTGTTGGCACTCTGACAGTGCCCAACCACTGTTTCTGAGAATAATTCTTCCTGAGATCCAACCTGATCTTCTCCTGGCACAACTTGAGGCCGCCCCCTGTTATCCTACCACCATTACCTGGGAGAAGAGTGACCTCCACCTCGCTGCAACCTCCTTTCAGGTCACTGTAGAGAGCAATAAGGTCTCCCTCTTCCCTAGACTGAACAATCCCAGTTCCCTCAGCCACCTCTCCTAAGGCTTACACACCAGACCATCGCTCCACTGCCCTTCTCTAGACACACTCAAGGGCCTCCATGCCTTTCTTGTACTGAGGGCCCCAAAACTGAATGCACTCAAGGTGCAGCCTTACCAGTGCAGAGTACAGAGGGACAATCAACTCTCTGCTCCTGCTGACTACACTATTTCTGATGCAAGACTGGATGCCATTGGTTTTCTTGGCCTCCTAGGCACACTGCTGGCTCGTGTTCAGTCAGCAGTCAACTAATACCCTCCAGGTCCTTTTCCACAACTCATTTGTCCAGTCACTCTGCCTGTAACAATGCATGGGGTTGTGACCAAAGTGCAGGACCTGGCATGCTGTCTCAGTGAACCTCATGCGATTGGCCTCAGCCCATTGATCCAGCATACCTGTAGGGCCTTCCTACCCCCAGGTTGATCAACACTTCCTCTCAGCTTGTTGTCATCTGCAGACTTACTGAGGCAGCACTCGATCCCCTCATCCAGATCATCAATGAAGATATTAAACAGCCCCAGTATTGACCCCTCGGGAACACCTCTAGTGACTGACTGCTGGCTGTATTTAACTCCATTCACCACCATTCACTATTGGGTTGGTGACCAAAGAGTGGCCTCTGCACATTCCTTCTCTCAGGCTCTGTGCCCGGGACAGGGACGAGCTGGAATTTGGCATCTTGAAACTAACATGTGGAGCTCATACTAGAAGCCAAACCTGGGTGAAGCATGTTGCCTACTGCTCGACTGCACCTGGCCAGCCTACATTTTTGTCATAAAAATCTCAAAAATTCAAAAGTTCAGATGTACTTTAACCAAAGGCTTGTTCAAAGATCACCGTTTCATGTGCTGCAGGACACTGTTACAGTTTAACAGAAGGCCCTGGGGCAGACACATGGGCAGCAGAGGGAGAGGTGGGGACAAAGAGGTCTGGATACCCACTCACACTTTGTTTGAAAGAAATATAAATTGATTTGTTTAAAGAAGAAATGTGGTCTTGATTCAAAGCCCACTGCAGACAATGGGTGTTGACCTGGGATTAGGCGTTTTGGGGTGAGGGCTGCAGCTGCCTTCCCGTTGTCTGTTTTGGTACCATGTAATTAATCTGTTCTATGAAAACCTGTCTTGCACTCTTCCTTTTTTTTTTTGCAAACCACTGGAATTTTTCCAGCCGTTGTCAAATGAGTAATGAAAACATTTCATTGACTCATCGTGTTTTGAAGCAGCTTGATTCCCATGTTTTCTGTATGAAAACAGACCCGTGGATAATCCGGAGTGACGACTACTGATTAAAGCTTCATATTTCCTTGCTTACATTGCTGTTAAAGCTGAGGTCTGATATCAGGCAGCACTTTTCACTTCTCAGGCATTTGAAGGAAACAAGGGAATCAGAGTGCCGTTACTTTTCACTGTACCCAGTGATCAACTTTTCTGAGCCAAGTGTTTTGCATGCTGGGCCAGTGCATGCAGGAGTGAGAGAGCACTTGCATGGGATTTAGTGAATTGGAAGTCAGGTCACAGCAGCATCATGGCAATGATAGTGCCGTTCTGCAGGGGCCCAGAGAGAGGATGGAGAGCTCCCCAGTGCTACCCATCTCAGGAAGATATGCAAAGGGTCAGTGGTGAACCTGAGGAAGGGAGGAGTAGGGAATGGAGGAGGTACTCCCTGCAGTCCTTTACTAGGAGCAGTCTCTGGGGTAAAATATGCTGCTTGCCATGGTAACTTCTTTACTGAGCACTGGCAGAGCCATGTGCCACACAGTCTGTTGGAAGTCTGAACCCTCTTCCCTCTGCTGATAGCACTGGCCCTGTGGTGAAGGAAAGGGTCTCTCTGCACCACTTGTAGAGTAGTATCACTGTGTTGGAAAAGACCACTAAGATCATCTTGTCCAACCACCAGCCCATCCCCACCATACCCACTGACCATGTCCCTCAGTGCCACATCCACACGTTTCTTGAGCACCTCCAGGGATGGTGACTGCACTCCCTCCCTGGGTATCCTGTGCCAGTGCAGCACCACTCTTTCTGAGAAGAGATTTTCCCTGATATCCAACTGGCCAGAGGGACCTTCCAGTCCAGCATGGGTTCCTCACTGGCTGCAAGATGGGCATCACTTCCTTCACTGCCCTTTTTCCAGGTCAGTGGGACAGATGAGACCCCATGTGGGTCACAACCACAAGAGGCTGTGAGCTGCCACCCTCTGGCAGGGCTTTGCTTCAGGAAAGAGGTGGAAGCCCCAAAGCTGGCTGCAGCGTAGCATGGGCTCCAGCCATGCTTGGTTCTACTTATCTATTGCTCAAAAAACTCACACCCAAAGACCTGTTTTCAAAAGTACATCTACTAGTTTTGTCATCTTACTGGAAGTGAGGACTGAGTTGGCATTTATTCCCAAATTGAAGTAGTTCACAAACCACATCAATTATTTCTCATGTGCAGCTGTTTTATCCATATGCTGTGGCTCCAGGCACTGTAAGGTTTTTTTCCACTCTCTCCCTCTCTTTTTACCATGCATTTTGGACAAGCAGGAATGAAGGGGAACCAGCTAATCTGCATACATCCCACTTACAGCAGATTCAGGAGAATAAAAAGCCAGGCTTGAGAGGAACAGAGGTCAAAGGACCAGCTGCAGAAAGAGAGCTGTTTGTAGGCAATTGGCATAACCTCTGCTGGGACTGAATATGGCTTTGCATCTGTTCTTCCCTACACAAAATTATTAACATTTGTTCAGCTAGATTGTGAAAAAGTTATGTGTGTGATACAGTAGTGTTGTTAATGCTTCCTATGGTCTTTGCATTTGAGGGGATTTTATCCCTACCAGAAAACTAAACATCTGAGATAGCTGGTGTATACTAAGGAAACTGGGAATAATAGGGAATGTGGGGTAAAGAGATGCTGTTCTTGATCAAACCATACGGCTAGCTTTAAAATTTGAGCTGTAGTGTATTAGAGAAGTCTGTCTGTGTCCACACTCCTCTCCTTACTATCAGAATCTCAGCTCAGATGCTGCTTTGAGTTGTTGGCATACCTTCTACTCTGTTCTAGACAATGTCTTGCTTTCTGCTGGATGTGCACATGGTTTGACACTATGGCTGTTTCAATACCTTCTCTTTTGCTAGGCAGAGGACAGTTTTGTACTTAAGATTCCTTGACCCACGTGAGGCTGTATACAGTAAGAGTCATCACATCGTGATGCAGTATGAAGACCCAGTGCCAGAAAGAGCTTGTGCTAAGCTAAGTGCATTCATTACAGTCAGACTTCACAGTACTTTGATTACTTAGTACTACTGGGTATTGTTGAATGCTGACATAATTTATAATAGAAAACACATCTTAAAAGGGGAAATTCTTCCGTTTGTCTAACATGCAACTAGCAAATTATCTACAGTACATCACACAGTTAAATAATTTACCTTGTCAGTGGAAATGGCAGACCACTTAGCTCTTCAAACTAGAAGAGTTTCATAAGTGTGGAATGTGCTGTGTCTGACAGTATAATGTAGCACAGCTATGGATTCAAGTGGCACACGCACATGGGTCTGCATTTAGTCTAGTCACCATAAGTCTGTTGTCAAGCTTGGAGAGAGCTTTTAAATGTCTTTTTTTTTTTTTTTTTTTCCTAGATGGTTAAATACAACGATGCTAGTTCTTCACTGTGTCAGTGGATGTAGGACATATATGAACTAAGAAGATACTCAGGGAACCAACTTATTTCCAGCTGTCTTATTCTGGCATATATTAAAGTTACATCATAATTTTTCCTGCAGTAGAAAATTGAACAATAAGCTAAACTAGCCTTTATTTTGCTCCCGCTTACAGCTAGTTCTGGTATCTCAAAACCACGATGCAAGCAGCAGTGAAGTCATAAAATACCAGCACAGCCTGCAAATAGCATTAATGCTGATGAGGGAGTCTTCCAGGGGCTATCTCCATCCTCCGCGAAGCAACTCTGAATTTCAAGCCATAGTGTGCATGCCTCTAATTCACAATATCCAGCAGGAACATGGAGATCTGGGTACGTTTTGCAATAGATCCCAGAAAAATGACAGACTTTTACAAGTGATCCTGCAGACCACATGCCTGTACTCATGAGATTCAGGTATTGGTTCCTACAAGGTCTCAGAGGAGAAAAACAGCTCTGCTCTGCACATCCACTTCTCACCAAGTGTAGATCCAAGCTGATGTGGGAAACTCACAGGAGGAATGGAGGGTATAGGTGCTATGGAGCTGGGAGGCCCAGATGTCTATGTCAATTCTGCAGACAGTCTTTGGGCACTGCTGAGAGTCATACAAGACTCTTCTTGTTGAAGTCTTGCATATCTATATGCAGCTAAGTGCACTAATTCATCTAGGTCTTTCAGCAAGGACATGTAGGCTTATATAATGACATTTCAAATGCAACCCTTCTTTCTGCAATTGTTTTAAACTCTGCTGAAATCTGTGGGGTGATTTTGATAGCTAGCAGCCAAAGATTCTGCTGGCACCTCCTTCAAGCACTGCTTACTTTGTATTGTGACTGTGCTTGGAAATGGAGGAAAGAGCACACAAGAAGGGAAGGATACCAGCCAGGTGCAGCTTTGTGTGCAGAATGAAGCCATTCTACAAACAGCCCTGCAACTCTTGTTCATAAGAGTATGTTAATTCAGTGGCAAACTGGAACATTCCTACAATATTTTTGAAGAATTTCAAGTTGCTATATGCTTAGACTGGGACATGCCAAAAATGGGGTGTAGTGGAAGAGTTTAGGTTTATCTTTTTGCCATTGTTGTTGACCTGGTTCCCTGCCAGTTTTGTTGTTCAGCTTTAGGTGAGGTCTCTGCTTTGGATCAGCTGGCACACCTGTCCTTTTATGCATGATTACTTTTTATGTTTATGTTGGAGAGATTCAGCTCGTTTATTTTCTGAGACTGCTGGACATCCATGTGAGACATTACGTAGCTGCTCCTCACGGATTTCTGAGCTGTCCCAATGGTGTGTCCCTCAAATTACTAAGGATCAGGTGCCTCTGTGGCACTTCAAGGCCATGGAATCATAATTTTCAAGAAGATTGAAACCACATACCCAGGACTGAGTCAGCAGCCATTCTTATGGAGTTTTTTGGAGAATGTTATATTAAACTGTCATATTAAATTGTCTGGATGCGGAGCTACGAGATATGGTTTAGTGGCTTGTGGAAGCAATGGTAATGGGAGGATGGTTGGACTAGATGATCTTGTAGGTCCTTTCCAACCTTCTGATTCTGTGATTCTATAAACAACAGCAACAACACCAACTGAACGAGTTTCTTATTCTTGAAAAGAAAATTTGAATAGCTTTTAAAATTATTCTTATTTTCAGAGCATTTTTCTGCATATCCTTAGGTGTTGTCACTGACGAGAGTCTCTGAGAGTTTCGCTATTTGCCATTTTCATTATACCAAAATGGTGAGTTGACAAAGCAGCTGAAGGATGTGAAAGAAGCCCTCACTCATAACAGTGAGGTATTGGTATGAGTCCTGAGTGGAATTAAACATCTTTCTTAGAAAAGAATCCTAACCGACCAGCTATTGTAGGCTGAAATGTTCCCAGTGTTTTCTCCTTGCTCCTTCAGATTTGTTTAGCAAATGTTGTTGCCTTTCTTTCTTACCATCCTCCGCATCCCTATCTCTTTCTCTTCCCTCATTACTTTTCTGCTGTTTTTTATACCAAATTTGTATAACATTTAGTGTAAGTAATTAACACTGAAGAACATTGTACAACTGAATAATAAAGGAAATGCTAAAGCATGGTGGATTGTACTTTTCTGGGTCATGGTGACATTCTTGTGCTATAAAGCATGAGTTCAGAAGCCAAATGATTTGCGGAACTCAAAACCATAGGACAATCACTCTTTGTGTTTTCTGTCTTTATAGAATGAGTCTAGACTTCTTGGAAAGCACCCTATTGATAGCCTAGAAACTCTTCCAGTACCGCAGTGACAGAGTAACTTTCCATTGACCCAAGTTATATCCGAGCTCTTCAAATCTGTATCCATATCCTCATTTGACCTATGTTGTAGTCCCACAGAAGCTGCTGGAGTCTTGTGCCTAAGATTTTGCAAATGAAGAAGTGCTACATAGACCACTGTCTCTGTCTTTCCATCTAGATCTGTGCTTAGCCTCCAAAAATAACAAAATACAGCAGAAGAGTGGCATATTTCCACAATTTTGCCCATAAAATCTCTGGGAGACAAACATGGGAGTAGTTCTGGCAGCGCAGGAGCAGTGGAGAAGTTTGTAAATGAATTAATTGACAATCTCCACTTATTTCTCACTGATTCGAGTTGCAGAGCAGTTCTGATACACAAGATCACCCTTGAAGACCCCTGAGCCAGAGGCTCTGCTTCGGTGAGCAGCACTCCCGCACCTAAGGGCACACTTGGGTTCATGCAAATAGCTGGCTGTTCAGGTAGCTCTAAGCCATGTGCATGGTGCGGATGTCACAGTGCAAAGGAAAACCCCAGGACATGCATAAGGTGGATGCTGCTTTGATCTAGTGATCAGCTTAGCATAATGAACTACCTACTCAAGTCCTGACCCTCTGATGCTCTATCCAGAAACCTAATGCTCTCCAGCCTGTTACAGGGAGCAAGGACAACTCAGGGTATAGGGACCAGAAAGTGGCATGATGCCTGAAAAGCAGATGACAGGACACTCAGATTTGCAACATTTCTGACTGTCTGTGGCCCCAGGCCCAGTGGAAATTACATTCCTACTCACTGAAGCACCACTAAGCCTTTCAACTCTAGTCCTTTAGTTTGAGTTTTATGATGCCAAGGGGATTGGGCTCATTGCCCACTGACAACACAAGCAATGAATTAATGTTTCTTATGCCCTAGATCTCTTCTATAATGGAAAAACTCCTTGGACAGCACCTAGAGGGCTGTTCATAACCTTGGGAACCCATTGTTGGAAAGATGCTGACACGCTGAAGGGAATCCATACGGGAGTGGGAATAATGAAAGGGGGAGGGCAGACATTTGAAAAATGGGCAGAAAACCAAATCTGGCCTGGCTAAACAGGAACTGAAGAGAAATGTTTGTACATACATACATAGAATCATAGTATGATCGTTCAAGGTAGTGTAGTGCACAACATAGTTGAGAAAAGAAAACCTGAACTGAATGCCAGAAACAGTGAAATGAAAGAAAAAAATGAAAGAAATGGGAGTGAGGATAAAGAAATACAATGGACTTCTAGCTCCATTATAAAACTTTGTGATGGATAATATAGGAATATCAAAGCAATGAGAAACTTACATTTCCATTTCCAGTTCATATGTCTTTACAGATCATAAGACAGAATGTACTGACCTACAGGGCTAATATATTTGAGAAGCAAATAAACACACACATAGTTGCCTATGAATGAACAGTCTACAGCCATAGACAGGATAAAAAAACCCTTTTAAAGACACAGACCAGACACTAAACTCTGGGGAATATCTCTAACTATCATCAAATACTTTCATAGTTTTCCATTCCAAGCTTACTTGGCTCTTCACCAGGTCCCAGACATTCTCAGAGATGGTGCATGGAATGACTGAATTAAGGCTGAGATAATGTTCTTCCCCAGTTTAAAAACAGAAAGCACCGGAAAAGTATGAGGAAAGATAAGGAATGCTTAAGAGTTAAATTCAGAATGATCCAGGAGTAAATAAGGCTGGGAACTTTTTATAGCTTTGCAATTTTGGCAGAGGATAACATTCTAAATACATTCCTGACTGATGAGATCCCCAAACATCTGCAAAGATATGAGCTGATAAGAGATCCTTAATTCACATTTCATAGAGGACAGATGTAGAGATTTCTAACAGCTGGAGTGACTGTGAGACTTGGGCAGAGACAGTGACACAAGCTGTCAGAAGCTGAGTGAGGAACTAATCTCACATCTGGATGAAAGAGCAGGGCTGCACCGTGACAGCCCCTCCAGCCGTCTGCAGTGGGGTGTCCTCCTGAGCGCAAAGTGATGCAAAGAGGTGACAGAGCTCTCCCTGTGCCCTGCCCATTGCAGATCTGAGTAGTGGGAACTTGTTCTAGCTCCAGGGCTGTGGTATTCTAACACTCCCGCAGAACAGTTTCCAGTGAGCCCTGTTTCTCTGTTTCTCCTGGGTTAGCATTTGAAAGCATGACCCAAGCCTGTACCAGGCATAGGAATTTCTACAGGAGTCTAAAGGCTGCAACAGAAGCTCTGAAACCTCTCTGACTCCTTGTTAACCCTCAAAAAAACACTACTTTGGGTTTCTTATAACCTTGCCAGGGACACGGGGTTCTTCCAGATCCGCTTTCTGTGCTGGGCCCACAGGCAGCCACGTATAACCGCAACACTCACAACTTGGAGGCAGTTTGGCTCCTTGTTGCCCTTGCCTAAATATGTCTGAGCTTCTGGAAACCAGGAAGGAGTGGAAACAGCACAGGGCAAGTAGCTCAGATTTTTAATGGGATTAAAATAGGTCTGAAACCAAAGAAGACAAGATCCGGTGATCCAATGTTGATTGACTCTCCTGAGAGTCAGCCAAGGAAAACATGCCACTGTTCAGAATCATGCCAAAGAACAAAGAGGAGAGGAAGGAGATGAAAGGGAGAATGGAAAAAAAAAGCACAAAGCCACCAGCTTGGTGCTTGCATCAAGCAGAGGTCTGCCACACCAGCATTAGTGTCTAATGAGGTCAGATGATAAGTCTGATGTCAGATATTAGTCTGATTTTAATAAGAAAATGAATCTAAATGAAAATACATCTAAACACTTTTGAAGTCATGAATTGCTGTTCTAGATAGGATGGAAGCAGAACAAGTTTGGGGGTTTAACAGTTTAAAGGGCCTAGAAGAGATTGCTTTTCTTTCTCCTCCCATTCTCCAATTTACAGAGCAACAGAACCTTCACATTTGGTGATCTAAACTAAAGCATCTCCATTGCCTTGTACTCTTTATTCCTTCTTCCTCGTATAGAAAGGTGAAAGAAAAGAAAGAAGTGAAAATGAAAGTTACTTTTTTTTCTGAAAGAGCTGAAATTTAAAAAATTTTCATGCCTGCCCAAATTGTTCAATTTGAGCCATTCTGTTCTAAAGTATTTCATCAGAAAATAATATTCATTTTGATCCACTGTTTTAATACGCATGTGACATCTTCTCCCTTGCTGCAGCTGTATGTCAGTAGTTGTGAGCAAGCTTCACCATTCTCTGAAAGGCAGGGAGAGATGTAGGACCCGTTATTTCTACGTTTCGTAAAGAGAATGCAGAGAGAAAGAAAGTAATCTCATTATCCCAGCATACACAAGGAGCAGAATCCAGAGCACAGGTTCACAACAGAGGCGGGAGGAAGGCTAACAGCGGCTCATCAGATAGGCATGTGAAGATGTGAACTGCCTCACCAGTCTTCAACTTGAGTGTGGTGATTCACATTTTCTACTTCAGGACAATGTATTTTTCTTCAGTGAATTCTTGGCATTATGTGCCTCTGACTGTGGCCTGCTACACACATCAGCTCTGTATTTTGTGAAAAGCAACGTCCATTGGTGCTGAACTCTCTGACAGCAGATTTCAGTGCTCAGTGAGCAGCAATGATTGCTTGTGTTTTTGAAAGCAAGAACAGATACTAAGCAGAGTTTGGATTTCTTTTTCAAGGTAACTAAAAAACAAAAGAAAACAAAACAAAAAACCTCCAAAAGAATCCACAACAAAATACTAAATCCAGAAGGAACAACCCCCAAAACACAGCAACAAGTTTGCATGTGTCCGTGTTATAACCACGTTCATGATGTTGCTGGGACATGTGGTGACTGACTTTACAATACCATGGGCTGTTGGTGTAAGAATTTTAATTAACCTTAAGTTAAAGGTATAAAACTTGTGCTGGCTTGTTCCAAAGACCTTTTGTAATATTAACCCAATTACGTCAAACATTTTCTGTCAGCTATAAGGTTTGTCATAAATCACAAGAAATCTTGTAATCATGTAGATCTGAGCATTATGTCTCCCCAAAGCCTCTTTCATAATGGGAAATACTGCCTCGTGTTTTTTAATGTCTTTCTTTCCTCCCTCCCTTGGGCTGTACTCTTTTCCTTCTTTTGTCCTTTCTAGAGAAATTAAAGCTTTCCTTTTGAATGACTGGAGAAAATCAGCCATTAAAGTTAAAATGTTTCTATCTCCTTTGTCTCCCTGTAATAGAAGAAATTTGCTTTCATCTGCACAATTACTCAGTGCAGAGGACTTCAGACTTACCATCTAGCTTCTCCTGGGTAGTTTCTCACATGAGGTCTTTCAGCAAAAGTGGTCATGAGTAATCATACGGAAAAGATTGCTAGACCCTGGGGACATTTAGCCCAAGGACAAACCCCATTCTTGAGAATGACTAACATAACAATCATCCAAACCAGAATACCAGAACCATGCGATGTTGTGTGCCTTGGGCAGGTTCTTCTAAAGTTAAAGACATTTCCTAGAAACTGCTCTCCTTCTCATAGATCCTCAGGAGGTTCAGGGCAGCTGGCTCAAGCATGGCTGGAGCAAACCAGACCATGTCCCTATTCACAGAAGTTCATTCCCCTGGGCAGCGAGTGCCTGGGTCTGCTCAGTGGTGAGTTGGAGCTCTGCATTTCAGTCCCTTACACTGAAGGAGTATGTGAAAGGGAAAAAAGGAGATGCTGCCATTAGCTAAAGCTGTCTTTAAGGGGAACACACCCAGAACTAGCTGACGGGAGAGGCCAAGTCTCAGATGACGTTACCACTCTGTGGTGACTCAAGGCAGGCAGCAACTTTGGCTAAGCTGCTTACAGCAGTCATTGGGATGTGGCTAGTTACTTGTTTTGGATCAAAGCATGAAAGGAGCAGCTGCTGCAGCCTCTTCAGTTTCAAGAAAAGTCTTGCCAGTGTGCAAATCTGGGAAATATATCTATGTGAGGTCTGCAGGTCAAGTCCCATACTGGGGACTTTGATATAATTCTGCAGCAGGCCAAAACCTCTGTTTCAATTACATTGCTTCACCTCTTTTCCTTTCCCTTCAAAGAATGCTGGTCCTGTTGCTGGATAAGTTTAAGGCTGGTCTGATCCAATGAGAATCCTTGATGAAAATAGCTGGCTCCTACTCAGAGCCACCTCAGTGTGTGAGCCTGACCTTCAATGACAGGTGAGTCTGGGTGACACTGTCAAATCACCACATGAGATGGAGCTACATGTGGCATTGCAACAAAGCAGGACCTGATTCTTAGGCTCTGCTCCTGAGCCTTGTTGAATGTGCAGCTTAGGCCCTGAAGTACCCTTGAAGTGTACATAGCCACTCAAACAGGCCGTGAACAGCAATCAAGTGAGAGGCAGAGGCGTAGTGCCAGCGCTCTGCTGATCTGCTGATCCTCTGGTCAGAGCCACTCAGCAGCACATACTGGGAAAAGAAGCACGTATTTGGGAAAGAAGACCGAAATGTTTTTTGTGTTTGTTTGTTTTGTTTGCTTTTGTGTACTTTTTGCTTGTTTAAACACTCGCTGGCTATCTGGGCAAATCATTTTCCAGCTAAGGATGTTCTTCAAAGTGTTGGCTACTGTGTGGATCTTGGGGATTAGGGTGCCTGGCAAGTGAGCCCATGTGGCTTCTGATGCCCTAGGCAAACACTGACATTTCCTAGCATGAGCAAGTTGAGTGGTGAGCACTGACTAATGAACAGCTGGTATGAATTCTTGACACTCCTGGAATTCAGAAATATGTTGATGAATTCTGGCAGAAGCCCAAGTATTTGCAAAGTAATGACTAAGGTGGTAATGAACTACAGCTGACTGGTTTGTTCATGTTCAGAGGCTCAGCAGTTTATCCAGCATTTCTGGCCCAGTTCTAGGTCACCACTTCATGTCTGGGAGGTAGCTGGTGCTGGGCAATTCTATAAACACCACTGTGAAACAAGGACCCTCAAGAAGACACATGCTCTATTGCATTATGTGCTTGCTCCATCTTAAAGCAACCAGGATTTTTTGGTTTGTGTAAGGGCTCAAAGTCCCATCCTAGCTGCAAGGCAAGGTATGCAAACAGCTCTACAAACAGTGACCCAGGGAGAGAAGGTACCATAGGGAAAGACTGAATCTGAGCATCAAATTAGAGAATGCCAGTGGCCTCAGCTTGTGCAAGGAGCAGCACAGGGAAGACTAAAGCTGATGAAGGAGACGGGGAAACTGCCAGGGGACTGAAGGCTTTAGGCTTAGATAATTCCAGACTGGTATTATTCTCTGAAAATACAACCTATAAATTAAAACAAACAAACAAACAAAAACCCCAAACCAAACAAAAAAAAAACAACAAAAACCTCTAAGAGTATAGCTTATATACAGCGAACATATAGAAGCTGATAGGCAACAGTAAATCTTGCCCCCTCTCCTTCTCCCCCCCCTACTAGGTCAACTTTGAAAATGGGATTTAGGGTTCTTTAAGCATTTCTGAACACACTGCCTCAAAGTGAGGCATGTACTAGATTTGTAACCATGCTTTCATTTCTGTAGGGTTTGTCTTGCTGAGCACAAAGATGAATACGATCAGAACATCCTTCAGATAACCTTCCTGCAATAGCTGGGGACATATTTGAATTGTCTTCACAGCCTCCTGTGGAGCAGATACATTTAACATTGTGAAGACCAGGTATATTTCCCAGTACAGGCTAAGAACGAAGACCACAAATTCTGGGGAGAAGATTCATGCAACTGTCTCAAATTCACTTAAACTCATCCCAACAAATGGTTTTGCTTTCCCTTTTCTTTTTCAAAAGGGATTTATTCTAATGATACGTGAATTTAACTGGCAGGTGAACCACAGATGGGCAAACATGAAAGATTGATGTAGCCAGATGGAGTCATGTTTGTTTTAATCTCCCATCAGCAGGCACAGTAGTGACAGCCTTTTCACGCTGTTTTACAGGAACCAAACACTCTGAAACGTGATTGAAATTATATCACAAGAAATAAGAAACCCTAAGAGAGACAGCACTAACAGTGAGTGTGAGGCAATGGTGGATAATAATGCTACAGAGGGGACAAACACTTCATCTTGGCCTTCCTTGTGCCAAGATGAGCTGTCTGCTCAGGTGTGGAGCTGGAGGGGAATGCAGGCCCCAAATAGCAAAAGATACTTCTCAGCAAGTGCCATTTTTCTGCTGCTACAACTGCTTCCCCTCCTCCTGCTACAGAAAAGAGCCCACAGCTGTAAGCAGAACCCAACATGAACCCCACATACTATGGCTCTTCCCCCAGGCAGGCAGCCCTTAGCCAAGGTGTCCCACCCTGCATGTAGGGGTTCTGGGACATGGCAGTTGTACAACTGAAAGCCCTTTTCCCATGAAGTCACCGCAATGGAAGCCTCCCTCTCTTCCTGTGTCCAGATCAGGAGCTGCCAGAACAAGAAAGACATGGAGCTGTTGGAGCAGGTCCAGAGGAGGGCCATGAAGATGCTCAGAGGGCTGGAGCACCTCTCCTATAAAAAAAGGCTGAGGGAGCTGTGTTTCTTTAGCTTGGAGAAGAGAAGGCTCTGAGGAAACCTCATTGTGGCCTTCCAGTACTTGAAGGGAGTTCATAAGCAGGAAGGGGAGCAACTCTCTACATGGTCTGATAGTGATAGGACAAGGTAGACTGGCTTTAAACTAAAAGAGGGGAGATTTTGGTTATATGTTAGGTGGACATTCTTTACCCAGAATGTGGTGAGGCACAGGCTGACCAGAGAAGGGGTGGGTGCCCCGTAGAGACTTTCAAAGCCAGGTTGGATGTGGCCCTGGGCAGCCTGACCTGGTGGGTGGCAGCCCTGCCCAGAGCAGGGAGTTGAAGTTCAATGATCTTTAAGGTCCCTTCCAACCTAAGCCATTCTGTGATTCTCCCCAGAGCCCCTGGCACTCCTGTGGCAAAAAGCCCTGACTGTCAGTGCTTTCCAAGAAAAGCAGCAGTGTTTTGCTAAAAGTTCTGGCTGGCAGCAGGTTGGCACTGGGTTTCTTTGTTAAAAGATGACAGAGCTTACGTCTTCCGGGAGAAAGAAAAGTCCTATTGATATAATAATATCATGCCAGGCAGACAGCCCTGCCTGTGTAATCCGCCGGGAGCACAATGGCGTGTTGTGGTGCGGGCATTGTTCCCAGCTGAAAAGTGGCTGCGGTGTGCCTGGCTGAGGACGTGAGCCTGACTGACAGCTCCACAAAGGGAGATGGAGGCTGGGGAGCCCAACTGAGGGCGAGGGGACAAGGCGGGGGCCCTGGGGGACAGAACACTGATTCCTTATCAGAAACGGGATGGGTCTTCTGTTTGGAAGGAACACGGTGGCAGGGATCCTGCTCAACCTGATGGCTTTTTCCCCTGCAGCAGCCAGACTTTCCCATACATGCTTTGCACAGGATTATTGCTGAAATCTTGGTATTCCAAGGAAACACCAAAGCCAGAGACTACAGTAACAAAATCCTAATGTCACTGAGACTTTTTGTCTTCCTTTCCTTGCTTTCCTTACTATACAGAAGTACTCACTTTCAACTCTGAAATGTCCCTTTGCTCTCAGAAAATCACTGAGAAAATGTTGGTCATCTGAAGTCTTAATTGTTAATTGGTCATTGACAGTTGCTAAAAGCACTCAGGTTTGTAATAAGTACTTTGTTACTGAGAAGAAATAGAAATGCAAATGATAGAGAAACATTAAAATACCGCCTAGTAGGTGGATTTTGGTCATTGCAATTTACCGTTGCTATGCTAGCACTTTTTGTTCATTCGGATATCCTAGAAGCCATAATAAATAGTGGAAGACATAAACAAAATTATGCTAATTATGGATGTTGCCAACAACAGAAAGCTTTTTATCTTCAAAGGAAAACATACTGTTTCTGCCTATCCAGTGTTAGCAACTGGCTTTAAGAGGAACATTAATATATCTAAATCCAGCAACACTATATAAACAGAATTAGGCACTTTATTTTCAGTTCACATTTTTTAATGACTTTTGTTGTTCAGTGGCTGTTGAAAAGTCTAATTGATTGATGCTCTCAATAAGTGTGATGAATATGACAAGGTTTCTTCACAAAGAATTAAAAGGTAGTATTGTCTCATAGGCAGGAATTCGCCTTGCAAACTGCCCCTTCATCTTCTCTCTCTCTTTTTGACATTGGCACAAGTTTGAGAGAAATTCAACTGAAGTTATGAGGTCATAATTTCAAGGCATTGGCCCTGGCTTGTCTTGGGCCAAACACAGATGCCATGTCAAAGATGATGGACTGAGCTTTGTGTGTGCAGTAGAGCTAGGCTGTTGTTAAAACTTTGTATTGGTAAACTTGCCTCAAAATTTTGCATGTGTGTCTACAAACCTTTCTCAAATTGCAGAGCATTTGTAATTGACAAGATATTGTCTTTTATGTAAAGTGGTTTATAACGATTCCTGTATTGTAATGACCATTCCTAATCTGATCTATTTGCAAAATCTTCTTGAGGGCTGAATTCAGCTATCAGCTATGCAGTAAGAAATCTGGTTCCTACTGCAGTCTTATTTGGGTAGTTTGTGGGTCATGTGCCACCCCTTTACAGAAGCAGTCAGCCAGGTGTGAGAAGAGTATAACAGTAGCCTGGCCAGATGAATGCTGTGTCTAGGCAAATAACTAGGAAAAATAATACAGGAATGAAAAGTAACATTCTCCTCTTTGGAGGCTGACATTTTAATCAACACCCTTTCTCTAGTAAAACATATTTCAATATTTCAGTGATGACAACTGAACAGAATCTCCATTTCTCACCTGACTTCAAGTGCATCTGTAGCATCCAAGCCTAAGCCATCAGCACTGTCATTACGCATTCAAGAGCTGGCATGGTGCAGATGGCAGCACACATGCTGGGTAGAACCAAACTCCCTCTCTGTATTCAGGATAGGGAATTATAAGATTTAAATGTCATGTAGCCCTAAATTTAAATGCCACATCACCATGTTCTAGTCTTCAAAATCAGGTTGACCTTCTCTCTCCATGTGGAAAATGAGCATTAAGTGCTATGCATGCAGTTGACTCAAATGCTGCTTCAGATGTTCAAAACAGTGAAGATAAGTCAGACTGAGATGGTAGCTGAGTACTGAGAGAAGTGCATCACCTGCAGTCTCTGAAACCACTCCTAGCTAAGACACATAATTTTTGACAGCTTTCCATCCAAGTAATGACCAGGCCTGAACATGCTTAATTAGTGAGATCTGATGAGTTATGTAAAGCCTGGGGTAGTATTAGCCTTGTTTCTAAATTTGGACACACACTTTGAACTAGTAATACGGGAATTAAAAGCACCATATAAATGGGATTAGACTTGGCTTGCAAAATCTTGGCTTCTTCGTCAGAGGGAATAAAAGACAGCAAGAAAACACAGAGTATAGCAGATGTTTCATACACAAATGGCTAGCAACGGGAAAAACACACCTTTCAACATCTACTTCTGAGCATGTAAGAACATGGCATGCCTGGGGGTCCTGTGGCGGGGAGCATGACATGTGGGAGAAGGCTCATGGGTGGGCAATGGCACCCCATGGCATGCTGGGCCTGTCCCCTTCAGAAGGAGGTACCCTCAGTCCAGCTCATGCATACAGGGGCTGCAAGGCTTCCAGGAGCACCAGCCTACCTGCTGGAGAGACACAGGGCTGCCCTGCTCCAGCACCATGGAAAGGCCTGGCATCTCCAGCTATGGAGCAGCCTGAAAGGTGCAGTGTGGTCCAGCCACCCTGATGTGGGGCAGCTTGGGAAGTCAGGGCTGGTACAGGGGGCTGGAAAAATCCACCTAAGCAAAGCTTCCACATGGAAGAACAACAACAATAATAATAATATCAAAAAATAAGAAGTATCCAGGAACACATATTTTGAGATTTACCCAATGGCTCTGGATGTTCCCTGGCTACAGAGCTCCTATCATTGGACATGAGGGATAAGGGCAAAGTAGAATAGGCTCAGAGCACCACTGCCACCAGCCATAGCAGGGTGATTACTGGAGAAGATAAAACACCGGAGCCTTCTGCTCAGTGATGTGTTGCAGGGCTTTACCCAGGGATTTTCTGTTTCAGCAGGAGTGCGCAAAGAAAATGTAGAACTTGATAGTTCTGAAAATGTCAGGCAGCACCCAAACACATGCACCGTGGATGTACACAGCTTACTACCTTGTAACTACCTCACATATAATTTCATAAGAGAAATTCAAGCTTTTTTGAAGAGAGTTATTTCGTAGGAGAGCATCTTCATATGTATAAATTCAGTCTAGCACCTGTGAATCCATGTCCTGGTATGATCTCTTGGCATTAAATGATATTTTTTCCTGTATTCTGAATACAATAATGGATGTGTCTCTGTCTTGCAGCTCTGGGAGTCACAGATGCTCTTAGAAATGCATGTTCGTATTGTTCCTGCCTAGTCTCCAGCGCTATCTCCCTAAGCAAGGACATCTCAAACTAGCCAAAATCCTTTCACCAGCATTTCCACTTAGGAGAGAGCTAAATCCACTTCACATGCTATTTTGTCTTCTTTTCCTTTCCTTATTTATCTGCAGATGTTTCAGGACTGGAGTAGAGTGCTTAGCATAAATCTCACAGCTGACGAACAAAAGACAATATTTAATGCAGTTACTTTCAAATAATCCAGTCAAGCCATCTAGACATTTGTTGCCAGACAAGATCACCAAGGTTAAGAGGCTTGTATATACTATTCCCATTTTTCTGATGAGTTATTTGCTTTGTATTTAAAGCAGTCTGTAAACTATTTTTCTTTATAATGTAAAGGATTTTTACACATGTAAAGAATCCTCCATCCTTCACTTTACAGATGTGATTTAACAGTTCTTGCCTTCAGAGATTTTTATCTAGACAGAAATATCTGAGGTATCTAAAATATTATAATGAAGGTTAGAAATAGTACCAATAACATAGGGCTTTTTAGGACTCATTCAGCCTGCTGCAGTGAAAGAAATTTTTTAGCTTTGGGAAAGAGTGTTTAATGGTCTTGGAAGGACAAGTTCAAAAGCCAGAAAAATCTCCTGGAAGTTTGAGAAACATTCCCTTTTTCTATTTACATGTCTTGAAATGGTTTGCCATGAAGACTTTCCAAGCATTCCTAAGAGACATTTTATATGGAGTGTCTGTATTGTAAAATGGGAAGATGGACATTCTGAAATAGCTTTTCCCCTTGTCTTATATTCTTCCATTTGAATACACACCCAGAAAGTGGTTCTGTTCACACACCAGTAAAAGTCACATCAGCTCCTCCCTTTGTCCCAGTGCACATCGGATGAGTTGCTGGTTGTTGTGTTCAGAAAGGTGGTGGCCCTTAGCATTTGAATCCTCTAGGAGACCATTCTCTTCCATGGGGATCTGCTGACTCACTTCCCTCCAGAGTTCTCCATTTTATCACATACTTTTGGCTTCAAGCACTGGGCTCTGTTTCACTTGCAAATCTGTGGCTTTGGATCACAAAGAGGAGTATTGATGCATAAATTTTATTTGAGGTTTTAAGATGTGTGTGTCATAGGAGCCACAACCAACACATTTGTGTTAGAGGCTCAGAGATGCAGTGCTGAAATCTTTGCTTGTCTGGGCTATGTGTCTGTTGCCTTTTGCTCAGATAAGATTTGTAGTTCCTTTTACCTCAGCATTTTTAAATCCATTTCAAACTCATTGCTGAAAATGAACTTAGGAGGAATCTTTTTTTTCTAGATTTGACTGTATCACTGGAAAATGTGGTGACATCAGCTATAGATCATCCACATTCAAGTGCAGCAACCACTTCCAATAGCAGCCTTCAGCAACAGTAGAACAACTTAGAAAGCGGAAGGCAATTCAAAAATGTGCAGCCATCTTTGGGGAGATCAATATTTTCCAGTCTAGAAGAAATTTCCACAGCCAAGGAGATTTTTATTTACAAAATATTACAGTATGTGTGTATTCACAGTCAAACTATCTTTTTCTTAATAAACGAAGAAGTTATCACTACTTGAAGTAAAGCTTCCTTGATACTAGCTTGGCAGGGTAGAAATAGACAGCAAAGCTTGTTCTCTGCTACCTCCTGAGAACATAAGCTCAATTCATAAATATGAATCTACCACAGAAAATGAGACACTGGAGTTGTTAGTGAATCTCCTGCAGGAAGGTTTCCACAGGAGAACCTCTCAGCTGCCTCCCTCCCAAGACTGTCTTGCTTCCAAGACCACAGCCGATCTTAATTCCTCCTGGCTGATCTTAATTCCTCCTTCACAAAGTCAGAGTTTCTCCTTCCAGCAGGTAACTCTTCTTGGTGGGAAGCACACATCCATGTTTACAGACATTTCTCTGCTCTCCTATTTCAGTATTCCATGACAGACTGCATGTGGGGGCTTTCTACATCTTTCCTAAGCCGGACACAGTTGGGGAACAACATATCTGTGTTTATTTAGCAGTATCTCACCACAGCCATAGACCATGTCAGTCAGTCTTTTCATTTGGATTAATTTAGGTTTTTTTTGTTGTTGTTGTTTTTGTTTTTTCTTCTCTCTGTACCTTTTTCTAGCAATAGCCACATAACAGGTCAGTGGAACAATACCAACCATCCCTTCCCAACAGCTGATCTCACCTTGATATTTGTCTGCTGGATTTCCATATTTACAAGAGTGCAGTTCCTCTTGTTCCCTGGACAGACTGCATGTGTTGTGAGGAACAATATATTTGGCTCTCCTTTCAACAGTTACAGTTCCCAAAATTGAACAAGTCTGCAGTAATTCTGCCTTATCATTTTAATCTCCACATCTGCCTTTGAGCAGTTTTTCTGCCTGCAACACACACAAATGTAACATTTCCTACTGATGTCACTGACATTCTCCTCCCTCTCCAGTTCATTAATAAGGTTGTTAAAAACCTTTCATTGGCTTTCAGGATGATTTACTACAGGTTGCTGCTTCCATGACTAAGGGGGACTGTTAGCAGGTCTGGAACATCTCCAGTGTATCTCCATAGTTTCAAGTCCTGCCTACAAGATAGACTGCTTACAAGACAGAAACAACATAATATCACAGTTTTCGGCAGCTGCATGTTGACTAATTCCTTCTCATTTTCCTCCCTTCTTTCAGAAGTTGTTTCTTTGTGATTTTACTTCCCCCTCAAAGTTTAACAATAGCCATGAGTCTCCCCTGGCCACAGTGTTCATGTACTTGGAGAGCTGTGGCTCAGAAATTCTTCATTCTTATTTTGCAAAGGAGCTGAGTCGTGGAAATAGCACACTGTAATAATTCATTTAATCAATTAATAAATTAAATAATTGCTGGAATTACTTTCTACTTTTTTTTCCATTACATTGGGTCTTGCTGGCATGTTCTTGTCAGTGATTCCAGCTGTGTGGATGGGATTTCTCAACAGCCATGCTGGAAATTACTTAACCTCAGTTAAGCTTTTTAGTTTGTTTGTTTCTGCATTGAAATTTGTAAAAAAAACTAGTTGAATTTTCATTATCTGCCACTATAAGCCAGATACCTTGTAAATCAACTGTTTTCTCTTTCTGATCCTAATGTTTATACTCAAAAATATCACAGACTTTCTGTGTACACAGACAATTGCCTCTTATACCACCAGATGTATATACCAAAGGTAAAATAAGTGAACTTTTTTAAGATTCTCCACATCTTGCTTCCATCCCATTAGAAGCAAGGGTATCTCTTGCGTGTAGTGATAAAGCTACTTCATATTGCCCTTGTTGGATGTTTTGGATGAAGACTTCTTTGTAAACATCACTCTCTAAACTGGAGGTGTGGGAACACCTTGAGGTTGTGCCTCAAGAGCAGGGTGAGGAGCAGTGCCTAGAGGCATCTCAGAAATGCCCATCTACCATCATCCAGCGGCACACAGGAGTGGGCAGGATCTCATATGTAGTTTTTGACTGGGCCAGAACATCATGGTATAGTTCAACATAGCCGGATTTTAAAAGACAAACTGCAGAGGACAGTGAGTCCTGTGTCCTAAAGTCATATTTAATAGAATCATCCATTTTTTCTTAATTTCTTTTCCCAAACTGATACACTGATCACAATGACTTGGTCAAGTCCAAAGAGAAGGTGAGAAAGCATTATGAAAATTAGACCCAGAACTTCAGTGCTGGGTTACTGCCATAAGGGTAGACAATGTGAGCATGTGTTCTCTGCTGATGACAGCCTGCATCCTCCTCAGCAGCTGTGGTTTCATTATAGTATCATATGACCCCCTGCTGGCCTCATTTTTCTCCTGAGCACTTCTTACCCTGCCAATTTTTCTGTTTTTTCCCTCAGGATTCTTCACAAAGTCACTCTCGTCTCCGAGGAAAAAAGTCACTTTTTGCAGCAGAGGATCACCCCATACCAACCAGCACTGCCCAGTATTGTTCCTCTCCTGCTGCAGCGTTGGTGGAGATCCCTGGCAGAACCCGACTGTATCTCTGGCTAATGAGTTGTCAGAAATTCGTCTCCGTCCCTCGCCTCCCGGGCAGGTTATTATTATGAGGGCTGTCAGTGGCGGGTGAGGATGGGGCAAGCCGTCCATTCTGCAGTCAGCGGGGAGCTGCGAATCTGTTCACAGGGGATCAGCGGGGTGCTGTGGGAACCGGTCTGCCCTGCAAGCGTCCACCAAGGACGACCATTCAAGTGGGTTCATGGCGAGCTCAGCGCGCCTGCCTCTAATGTATGCCCTAATGAGCTGACGGAGGGTGTTCTGCCTGCCTGAATGTCTTTAGTGTGGCAAAGTGGAGTGGACATTCCCATACAATAGTGGGCTTAAATTCAGCTTCTCACCGACGCCTAATTCATGGGCGGAACGGCTTTTGTGATACCTATAGAACAGAAGTACAGTAGGTCATTTCACTAACTAATTGGAGTTGACAATTGCATATCTGTCCATATCTCAGAGCCATTCACATGTGTCTGGAAATTGAGGCATTTTGTCTTTCTACATGTGGTCAGCTACTGAGGAGGGAAAAATATAGGTATCCTTCTGTGCTTCAGACAGCAACAGAGCTTCGCAACAAAAAACAGAAGTCAGACAATATCTTTTTCACTCCCTAAATGGCAGGTAGAGCATTAAGGATCACCATTCTCACCTCTGTTCTCCACTTCTCAAGTGATGCTTCATTTTTCCCCTCCATCATTTGATACCCACGCAGGGAAGCCTAGCAGCCTCGTCACACTTGCCAGTGATCCCACACAGGACAGATCAAGAGCCTTAGTCTTGTGCACACCTTCTAGGTGCCATCACTCCCTCAACAACAGAATGGAATAATAGTCATAGTAACAACGAAAAATGTTCCTGCTTTACAAATGACTTTCACAGCTTGCTGAGAGCCACTTGCTGGACCAGCAGCAGGGATGAGACCAGCTCCAAACCCATGCCTACATTGGTAGGATGCATCAAAGCTGCCATGTGCCATGTAGTCTGTTTGGGCATAGCATGAATGGTCTTCAGTAGACCATTTGGTCCTCAGAACATCAGCCACCGTGATTGTGGCACTTGGACATTCTTTTGAGAATTAACAGTGGTTGGGGCTAACTTGGGTTGATTTTTATTATGATTTTTTAAACAAAAGCTTGTTTTTGTCCACTTGTCATGCTAGAACCTCCAGGCTTTCTCAGGCTTTATAAAAAAAACAAAACACAACAAACACTAAATGGAACACGCGTCAGTAAAGACAGCTCAATTTCGTTACGGTGGTGTGATCACAAAAACATTTTCTACCATGCAACTTTTAATTAGTCTCGCAAAAAATTATTCTGCTTCACTTATACGGAGTACAGTAAATGGCTACGTAAATGCATAAGGAATGAAATAAATACGCTTTGTTCAAATGTGGTGACCTTTGGGTGGGAGACAAAGATGATAAGAGAATGAAGTTTCTTTCTGTTTCCCCTTGTATTTATCATGCAGCAAGTCAATCTTCCCTCACGAAATACAGTAATTATGATAAAAAATAAACCGAAGTGAACTTCTTCACTTCACACTTCAACAGTCTTCCAGCCATACAGACGCATTCATGCATGTATGGCTGTCATTTCCAATCCAGACAATTTTTGATAAGCTTTAGCAATTCTGAGGTGCTGCCAGTTTGAGTGACAACCTTGATACCTGCAACTAAATGGTTAATCTGTTCACCATTGTGAATGTAATCAGTGCTCTCACACACAACAGAATCCCACGTTTTTCTAATGTCTGAAGTAAAGTGGTTGTTAGTAAATAATATAGGCTATACATACACGTTATAGGCAGTACATAAATATAGATCAGTACAAATGGCATTGACTGCACTGTTTTGCAGTATTGCAGATACACATATAAAACACATATTAGATCTGAGAAGATATGGAAGGCACAACATTTAAAAGTGACATAGAATCGATCTGCTTTTGTAATAAATATAATTGCATGATACTTTTCATTACAGCAACATTTTAGATGTACAACATAGGTCTGACTCATCTGTGCTCTATGGATTTTTAGTGCAATTCAGCACCCAGTTCCCATGGAACTCAGGGGCATTCTGCCCTAGAAAGTACAGTGATTACTCCCATCCTGCTGCTATTTAAATGCACTTGAGATGATGTGTACTTCCAAATGTGAATAATACAAAAACAGCAAAGGCAAAGGTTATGAAGACAAAGGGTATTCCATTTCCCTCATTTGCTAAACACATTACATCTCAGATCAGTGTGCTTAGCGTGCACCTTTTGGCCCATCATCTGAGGTTCAAGTCAACCTGGCTACATTACAAATGTTGTATTTTTCATTTCTGTGAGCTA
The DNA here is from genome assembly GCA_035772895.1 of Perdix hodgsoniae. Classification (NCBI taxonomy): domain Eukaryota; kingdom Metazoa; phylum Chordata; class Aves; order Galliformes; family Phasianidae; genus Perdix; species Perdix hodgsoniae. Next base: position 24,457 of record JAPSGF010000092.1, read on the forward strand.
CTGTATACCCATATATAGATTCTGAAACATTGAATCTGCAGTATTCCACACCGATACTGCAGTATTTTTCATGTGTACTTAATTTATTAATGTTGATTCCTCAGTTAAAAAAAAAAATCATGCAAAAAAAACCATCATCTTTTCAGAATTAAGTCACTGGAATTCTGACAAACTTGGGACTGCAAATAATGGACCCATAAAGAAAACCTACTGTATGAATTGCATGTCAGAAAAATGAAGGTCAGTTATTGATAAACTCTAGAGATACCTCTATAAATACAGATTCTTAAGTCTGGTATGTGTTGTTTCCCAAACACCTCAGGGAGCAGAACTATAATGTTATAAAGGTCACTGTCAGCATGGCCCATGGGAACAGCAGACCTGTGTCCAGCTGGGTACTACGTGGTGAACAGCACCATGGCAGCCACGCTTCCAGCTGAACATTGCTGCAAAGTAAGCTGAAGAAAGACTGTTCACCTGTGGATTTGATATCCCTTATTAAACACATTCTTCACTGTATCATTTAATCCTCGAAATCACCTTTCCCAGCGATAAAGAACAGGTTCTTTTTGGAGTAATTCAGGAAGAACCCATAAAATCACAGGGGAGCTGAAGCATTTTATGTCCACTTCACAGAAGCATGTAAATCCATAAAGTGTCACAGGTATGAACTAGCCCCTTTCTAATTACATATCTTTAACAATCTGTCAAAACAAGTAGTTGCTTGCCTTCTGTGAAGCATCATATAAAAGGAACACAGTATCAGTCCATTGCAATCTACAACTGATCAAACAACCTTAAGGATAATTTTAGAAGTAAAATGTGTCAGAAAATACTTGACATTAAGCATGGATACTGTAAACCTTTGCCTGTTGTACCTCAAAAAAATGGTACAACAATTTCACATCTAAGCTAGCTTTCATTACATATAACCCACATTAAATAGATATGTTTATTAAGTAAGGTTGGTAATATTAAGTTTTCACTGTTTTCCATTCTAAGCTCCTCTATTAGCTGTTTATAACTTTGGCAGATTTGAGCTGTCTGCGTAAACATTTACAGGAGGTAGATCTCTAGAAGATCTTTACTGGAAAGAAGGAAATCTGTGCCCAGCTAATATTTTTAAAGAAAATTTCAGCCAACAAGGTCACTTCCAAGAATGGTTCTTGGAGGGGAAAAAGGTGACTTTCTCCATATTAAAAAAAAAAAAAAAAAAAAAAAAAAGCTTTTTTTTTTCTGGAAAAATTTCAAAGAGCTTTGGAGACTTGGATGTCACAATAAATGGTCCTTGCTAAGGGTGTACCTTTGGAGATGCCTGTGAAAATTTGCTGAGATGCGGCCACCACACTAACCCCTGAATGTACACTTCTCCAAATAATAAGTCTGCACGTGCTGGTGGGAGCGAGCTGGCTCAGAGAGTACAGTCTGTTTGTTGGCAGAGAGGCAGGCTTATTTCAGTTGTTTTTGTCACCCAAACTAGATTAAGTATCTCTATCCTGCACTGCAGTAAACAGTGCATCGGAGTCTAATCTCCTCACTCCTCTCTACGTGCATCTGCTGCCATGCTCCTGTGCAGAAGTGTTGTTTATCTACTGACCATCTCCAAACCCTGCTTACCTTCTGACCCTTCCCATCACCAATGGAGTTAGCTGCCATAGCATGAATGAGCAGCAAGACAGTGACTGGAAAGACGCTGAAAATGGGTAGGGAATGACTCATGCTTGGAGGCAGAAGCAAGAAGCAACAGGATAACCACCCAAAGCTTTGCTCTGGAGAAGAAAGACACAACACTGAGGTGAATGCCTCTGGCACAACTCGATGCTGCTGAGCCCATTTGAGCTCCATTTAGGCAGGTGACAGCAGCTGCTAAAAGGACTCCCATGTTGTGACTTCCCATGTACTTCTCCATCCTTTGTGCCATCTGCCTTGTGTGCTAAGCTCTTATTCTTTGGCCATTCCCACAGCCAACTCCTCATTCCCACGACCCTTCCTATCTTGGGCAGGCAAAGTCTCTGGGGTTTGTGGGATCTGGGAAAAGCTTGCCCACCTACACAAGCTCGGACTCCTGCCAGCTGCAGGATGGCAGCAGGGCTCTCAGGCTGTGCTTTCTAGTTGCGCTGTGGAAGCTCTTCCTCCACCCTGCTCCATGGGGATGATCACGCAAACATGCCTGGCACTACAGTGGGCCCTCAGCTCTCCCTAACCCAGACAGGCCCTCACAAAAGCCCCACCAGATTAGTGAAAGGGCAGACGGACTGCTCTCAGATGCACAGTAGAGATTGCTGCCTTCCATCTGAGACATGGGCCCTGGGCTCAAGTTCAAGCCAAACACAAAATGCAGACATAGCCTCTGGAATACTTTCAGAGTCTAGGGGATTGGGGATTTTTTTGTCTGCAGCCCCTTCCTGGAAGGCAGCTTTCTGCTGCCCCAGGACCAGCACCGGCTCCCCTGGCAGAGGCACAAGCAGAGGCTCCCACCCCAAATCCCTCTTCCCTTCAGCTATCACAAGAATAGACATATCTGGCCAAATTAATAAAGCCACAACACATTCAGAGCCCTCGCAATGTCATGGAGGTTGTTCAGGACATATTTGTCCCTACAGCTGCCAGTCCTTCATGACTCAAAGGTTTCTTTGGAAACCATGTCCTTATTCCTCTGCCTCATCACTCCACAACACTGCTCGGGCTCAGAGTTTTCAAAGAAGTTCAGGGATCCTAGATTTAGCTCCTTCTTTAAATCCAGCAGCACTTCTCCCTCTAACTTTCTCCTCTAGAGCAGCTTTCCTTCTGCTGTCTCTAAAGTGTCAAGGGAACCTCTTGTAAAGCATCTTATCTAGCTTGATCATTGGCTCCTGGTGACCTCTTCTCTTCTCTTCTCTTCTCTTCTCTTCTCTTCTCTTCTCTTCTCTTCTCTTCTCTTCTCTTCTCTTCTCTTCTCTTCTCTTCTCTTCTCTTCTCTTCTCTCCTCTCCTCTTCTCTCCTCTTCTCTCCTCTTCTCTCTTCTCCCTCCCCTCCCCTCCCTTCCCCTCCCCTCCCTTCCCCTCCCTTCCCCTCCATCCCAAGATGCACTGTTAAAAATGGCTTTCCTTTGTCAGGGTAACTGTTGGTTTGAGAGGGCTTTGGCATCAGTAAAAGATCATCAAGGTTTAGAAACTACTGGTAGGCTTATATCTCCATCACTGGAATTTCAGCCATGGATGGAGGTAAAAGGACAACAGAAGAAGCGGATAATTGTTAATACAGTCCATCACCAAACACAGAGTCCCCAACATCAGACAGCTTTGCTGATCCCTGCTCAGATACCTCAAAACAGTATGTGATTTGAAGCCAGCTATTAGTTTCTGTTAAGAAGTTTGTGTGAAAGCACAGTTTCCAAATTCCTTCTTCACAATGCTTGGTGTCCTCCTCCCCTTTTTTTCCAGTGCACAGAAGAATTCCAGTTTATTATTTATACAGATCACTTTGTTTTCCTCGGTACATAACCTCCAATTCATTAATGTCAAAACATAAAAGAAACAAAAGCACATGAAGCAACAAAAGTTTTCCCCAAACCAGAAGATAACAGCTGATAATTAAGGAAGTCCCATTATTTCTTGGCAAAGGAGTCCGTGTTTTCAGAAGCACATTCTTAAAGGGCCTCCCTTTAATGTAGCTGCATAATTCACATGAATACTATTTGCACGAACAAATAAAGGTTTTCAATATGCATAAAAGAAGGCTTTAATGTTCTCCTAATTCCTGTACAATACCCGTTCCATAGCATCCCCAGTACAGTTCGTCCTAGTGAAAGGTTCATGGCACAGCCACACTAGAAATCTCCTCATAGAGAGCAACAGATTTTTATGACTCCCCCAAGAATGGGCTCTTGTTAGTGCACCACCTCCAGCCTCATTTCAAACCATCAGCATTTAGAAAAAAGGCACAGGGATGCCTTAGATTCTGAATACCCATCTGTGAAACAGTTTGGCTTGGTTTTCAGCTATGGGGGGAGAAATTACAGGGACAGTAAGGACAGCAGCACACTCTTGCACCATTTTGTCAGTTTTAAATCAGTCTCAAGTTCATCCCTCATGTACCAGGGTTAGTTCTGTGCTGCCCGGACACACGGAGTTTATTTTGATGCCAAGTTCTCCCTGAAGGTGTTGTCTCTGGGTGAAGCTTCATCCCATGGTGTCTTCAGTGTGATGGCTACAATTCCAGTGCAGATGAAGTGTCTGGCATCACAAGTTGCTCACTGTGGGAGAACAGTGCAGCAGAGCAAAACTCTTTTACACAGGCATCAGGAAAAGGTCTGGGATGTTCAGCCAATGTGCAGTTCAGATGTTGGAACATGGGATAGCTCTGGAACTTCCCTTAAGTAACGTGTTTATGACAGGCAGCATGGAGTTATCGCAGGGAGCTCCTGAATACCTCTGGACAGCTCAGCTTTCTCTCAGCAATTTGTGAGAACAGGAGCCAGCCCCCTCTGCTGAGTATTCAGGTGATACAGTGTATTAATGATGTCAGTGAGCTTTTGCACTTAGATAATGCTGTTTAAGGTATACTTCCACCTGACATGCTGCTGCTATCAGATGTCCAGCTGATCAATGCATTTCCTTAGGAATAAAAGTGTGGGCAGTCATGCTAAATTCCCAGCCAAGCTGTATAAGAGAATGCTATCCATCCACCCAAGATCTGAGGTTTGTATTAATCTACTACAAAAGCACTTTCCTGCTCATTTCCCGTTGAGCAACATCCTAAATATCCTGAGCCAAAGGCAGAAAAGAATGCAAACTATTACTTCCCCTATTACGTGAGGAAACACAAAGAGGACAAAAGGTGAAATTCACCCCTCTGCTGAAGGCCATGAGAAGACTCACGTAAGCAAACTGTCCTCTGACTCAGAATGATTCAGTCAACAAAGTAAACAGCAAATTTCTCACAGGGGGAAAAAAGGAAAAAGCTATTTTGTTTTCCGATTAACCAAGTTATCCAGTTACCTAAACAAGACGTAGTCATGCGTTCTGTGCTCTCAGTACATCTTTCTACCCTACCAGCAGGCAACACCCCATCTGCAGCTGATGAGGTTACTGACACATTCATTCTTGCACTGATTATGAAACCAGAAGCTGAGCACTTCTACTCTCAACTATGACTCCAATACTGATACCTATGACTCTGAGAAATGCATCAATTTTCTGGTGATTTTATAACAATAGGGCTGGAATATTTAATCATCATATCACAGAATGGCCTCGGATGAAAAGGACCACAATGATCACCTAACCACCAGACCAGGCTGCCCAGAGCCACATCCAGCCTGGCCTTGAATGCCTCCAGGGATGGAGCATCCACAACCTCCTTGGGAAACCTGTTCCAGTGTGTCACCAACCTCTGTGTGAAACTATCCTGATATCTAACCTAATCCTCCCCCTGTCTCAGTTTAAAACCATTCCCCCTTGTCCTACTACCATCCACCCTCATAAACAGCCATTTCCTCTCCTGTTTATACGTTCCCTTCAAGTACTGGAAGGCCACAATGAGGTCTCCCTGGAGCCTTCTCTTCTCCAAGCTAAACAAGCCCAGTTCCCTCAACCTTTCCTCACAGGAGAGGTGCTCCAGCCCTCTGATCACCTTAGTGCCCTCCTCTGGACCCGCTCCAAGAGCTCCACGTCCTTCCTGTACTGGGGGCCCCAGGCCTGGACGCAGTACTGCAGATGGGGCCTCACAAGAGCTGAGTAGAGGAGGACACTCACCTCCCTCTCCCTGCTGGCCACCCCTTTTTTAATGCAGCCCCATTCACGGCTGCAAGCACACACTGCTGGCTCACGTCCAGCTTCTCGTCCACCAGAACCCCCAAGTCCTTCTCCAACTCATGTATCAGAGGAACTGAGTGTATTACGAGATGAATGTAGCCGGTCCTGTATTTCTCGGCTCAGGGGGGACCTTCTCACTCCGTACAACGAAGGCCTGCAGCGAGCCGCCCGTGCAGGGCACGATCACCGTGTAAGTTCAGCACTGCCACCTCGTGGAAATCCGTCTGTCGGGAAAGAAACAGTAAGAGCCGGCCAGGCTGAAAGCGGTCCTCGCAGCTGCTAAATCCGAAAGCGAAAAATAACGCACACCGTGCTGACGCAGATACAGCTGCACTCCGTTTGCCCTCCCTGCGCAGCGCCACGTTTCTCCTCAGCCAGCAGAGCTAGCCGGCGGGGCGCTCCTGTCACGGTGCAAGGTCTCCGCCGGCTGCACAGCGCACAAACCCCGCCCGCTGGGGCCGGCAGGGATCTGGGGGCTCAGGGAGACCCAGGCAGTCAGGGAAGGGAAGGGAAGGAGGGAGGGGCGAAGGCCGAAGCGAGCAGAGCGGTGGCACACGGACGCTCCGGCACCGCCGCACGGACGCCGCTCGAGATGGTGGAGCGGCTCGCAGCACGGCTATTGGCCGGAGAAGGACGGGGGGGCGTCCAGCCCAAGCAATGAGAGCGAAGCCGCAGCCCCACAGAGCCAATGGACGGCCTCGCTTTTCCCTTCGCGCGCCGTGGCGCCGTAGCCAATCGCAAAGGCGGTTCGGTGGGGCGAGAGGTCAGAGGTCGACGCGGCGCCCCGGAAGTGGAAGCCGGCGCTGCGCTGCCTTCCATTCTCTCGCAGCCCGCGGCGCGCACGAGGTGTTCCCGCGTGGGCCTGTGTTTCTCGGGCCGCCACCGCGCGCCCCGTCGCCATGGTGAGGGTGGCGCTCGCGCGGCGCGGCGCGGGGCGGGGCGGGCAGGGCAGGGGACGGCGCGGGGGCGGTGGCCGTTGTTAACGGTTGGGGGGGCGGGCGGTGTTGACCCGCGCTCTCCCCGCAGAGCCTGCCCCTCAACCCGAAGCCCTTCCTCAACGGGCTGACGGGGAAACCGGTGATGGTGAAGCTGAAGTGGGGGATGGAGTACAAGGGCTACCTCGTCTCCGTCGACGGCTACATGAACATGCAGGTGAGGGCCGGTGAGAGAGAGAGAGAGGGAGGGAGGGAGGGCTCGGGGCCCTGGGTCCTGCTTGCTGGTGGGGGGGAGAGCAGGGCGCTCCTGGGCTGCCCTCAGGTCTGGAAGGGGGGGCGTTGGTGGAGGTCGAAGCGGCGGTGAGGCCTCTATCAGTGTAATCTTTGTGCTGGTTTTCGTTCCAAGCTGGCAAACACAGAAGAGTATATCGATGGTGCGCTGTCTGGACACCTGGGGGAAGTTTTGATAAGGTAATCGTGGTGCCTGAGCAGGGGAATGGGGGCTTCTAAGTCTTGTGTTACTGCTTCTGTTAAAGCTTGTGGGTCTAGGGGCTGTGCTTCTTGTCGGTACTGGAGCACTAAACAATAATGTGACTCTCGTGTGAAGGCTATGGGCTGTAACTCTTAAGCTGGGATCCCTTCTGAGGAGAGAAATAGTTTCAAAAAGAAAAGTATTTAAAGTACTTATGATCCCTTTCTGAAGTAACTAAATACCTTAGTTCTCCAGCTTATTGCAGGTCTGTAAATCCTCTTGGCACTAGTAGAATGTATTAGGATGCATAACTTAGTGTTGCAGCTGCTGAAAACATTGTGTGCTCGGGAATAATGCTTGACCATGACTGTTAATCCACATGCAAAACTTTCTTGTACATCACTGTTAACTGCCTACTGCTTTCATAAACTTGTCTTGTATTTGCAGTGAATCTTTATGGAAAAGCTGAACAGTGTCAACAGCGGCCATTTTTTGTGCAGGTCTTAAGTGTTGCCAGGTTGCAGTCAAGTAGGAAAATGCTTAAAGCAGTGTGTTTGTGAGGGAAACAAAGGCATTTCAACTAAGGGAACTCTTGGTTCTGTTTACAGGTGCAATAATGTTTTGTACATCAGAGGTGTGGAAGAAGAGGAAGAAGATGGAGAAATGAGAGAATGATGTTTTGTATGTCTGGAAATAAAGTTTTTTCTTTTTTTTTTTTTTCTTTTCCACAACTTTGTAATCAGGTGTTTATTTTTGTTGTTCTTGTATTTTACTGTGGGGGAAGTTCACCCTTAAAATGGTCTCTGGTCTTTTATTGAGGTACAGAAAAAACACTGGAAGAACAGGTAATTCTTTCAACTTTAAACTGGAAGTCATGGAGTAAAAACGAAGTATGAAACAAAAAAGAGGGGGAAAAAAACCCAAAAAACACCACACAACTAAAACTTATAATTATTACTGGTATCAGTGTAGGCCTTTTCTTTCAAGGGAAGTACTGGAATTTAAATGGTTCCCAGAATGAATTAAATCTTCCAAGTTGTGTTCTCTAAGACAAAATAGATGGCTCATTCTCATATCACCTCAATGTGGATCAGTGTCAGAACTGTGCTGTTGCATGGCCGTGCTGTGCTGTAGGCTCGCCTACAGTAGAAGGTGAAGAACTTTGTGTCTTAAGCATGTAACTTACAGCTACAGTGACAACAGAAGGGTCTAGGAGTAGATTGATGGCACTGCAGGAATAGAATCAAAGGCAGGAGAATCTTGTATTGTCTTCATAACTAATATCTATACACAAAGATTCTCAGCGGCATAAAGGTTCATGAATTTCAGTGGCATTCATAGAGTTAAAACACTCTGTGAAATGGGAATGTCTGATCTCAGTCTGCCATATTATGAAAAAGAAGCTAAACACCAAAAGTAACAACAAACCACTCTTAGTTATCAGGCATCCAGAAGTTTTGGCAGAAATGCAGTAACTTTCTCAAATGTTAGGAGCAGCCACTGACATTAACTGAAGCTGTTCCTTGCCTATCAGCATTTCTTGATGACAACCACTGCTTTGCTAATGCTGCTAGTCAGAGCCTCCCCATGCGAAGAACCTACCTGCAGCTGTAGATTGGAGAGGCATTCTGGAAGCCAGAACACAAATGTGCATACGTCATGGATTTGTGTGTAACTTTGTCCCTTCTCATCAATAACTGCATGTCATACACATCTGTTGTCAAATACTTTCCATTTTGCAGATGGAGAAAATAGAGCAAAAGCAGGCAGTGACCCAGATGTGGAGATAAAACTCCCTGGCACAGAACATGAAACCTGCTCCTGTATCACTGTGGTTCACTGAGATGTGAGCAAGCCACTGCAACTGTGCTTCAGTTTACTAAGAAATGGAAATGATACATAATGCCCTTCTCAAGGTTTTGAAATGAAAAAGGCCCAATTCTGTTGAAGAAATCTCTTATGTTCTCATTTGGAAAAGAGCTGATTAAGCTAAAGCCAGTACTAGCAGAATAGATCAGTACTTTTAAATTGGAGCTGGACTTAGGACACCTCAAAACAAGTAGAGCAAATGTGTTCCAAAACATTTTCAGTAGCAGGAACAATATCTGGTTTATGATACAGCACGCAGAGTTTAACACATACAATGCAGAATGAGGCCTTTCCCATGTTCCCATTGGTCAGCAGTTTAAGTATTAGGGAAGAAGGTTGGAACTCAGCAGCCAGCTGCTTCTTTTACTGAGGGCTGCTTCTCAGCTCCTGGAGGAAGTGGGGTTAGGATGAGCTGGGTGAAGTATGATATTAGCACTTCATCAGCAGATGGTGCCATCATTGTGATAACATCCGTGTGATAGTGTTAGCTTTTTAGAATAACTGGGAAGCTCTGATGTATGCTGGGCAGGACTGAACTGCTGTGCTGAGCTTCACCGCAGTGTGCTGTGCTGCATGCTTGACACGTCGGCTCATGCTGTTGCTGCTCCTTGATTTCTGTTTTCATACATATTGTGATACTGCTGGGGAAAGCCAAAACAAGCAGCAGGAACTCCTGGAAGTACAGCACCACCTTCCACCCCTCTTGTTCACTTTTTGCACGTCTGGTGAGGGAGAATGCTCTGAAGGAAAACACACATTGCTTTGTGCTTCAGCGTTTGAGCCAATATACCCATCTGTTTCTGCTATATGCGAGTATGTGCATGCACTTCAGTGTTGCAAGTGTTACACATTGATCCCTTTTCTAAATGAAAAGAGGTTATCTAAAGATTACTGCCACAAAGGCAGTTAAGGGACCACCTGGTTAGAAATAAATTCCACTTGCTAGCTGGGGATCACTGGAGCCCGATTGCTCCCTATGTCTGCAGAGAGAATTACAGAATCACAGAATCACCTGAGTTGGAAAGGACGCACGAAGATCAAGTCCAACTCCTGGCTCCACACAGGACCACCCACAAATCAGACACTCTCAGTCTGAGAGTGTTGTCCAAATGCTCCTTGAACTCCGGCGGCTTGGAGCCGCGCACTGCCCTGGGGATTCTGTTCTGTGCCCGCCGCCTTCTGCTGCAGAGCCATTCGCTCTCGACCCGCCCCTCCCCTGACACAGCTCCATGCCGTTCCCTCGGGCCCTGTCGCTGTCGCAGAGAGCAGAGCTCAGCGCTGCCCCTCCGCTCCCTGTGAGGAGCTGCAGCCTCAGCTCCTGCGCTCTGGGCTGAGCTAACCAGGGGAACTCAGCCGCTTTCGCTTTGTCCCCTCCGTGCCATTCAGCACCTTCGTAGCCCTGCGCCGGACGCTCTAGGGCGTCTAGAAGAAAACTGAACATCTCTATTTGCTCCCTTGCTCTCCCATCCCTAACTCTGCAGGGGGCAGCAAACTCTAAGCAACCTTTGGATCACGGAGTTGGACAATCAGCGTCTGCCCCGGTCAAACAATGCCCGCCTGGGTGCCTGGAGCACCGCGAGGCGTTCCGTTCCATTCCACACCATTCAGAAACTCTCCATCCCGTTGTCGGGTTTTGCTGCTCGCCTCCAGGACGGCTCCGGCTGGCCAGGAGGGGTCACGCCCCGCCCCGGGGGACTTTGAGCTGAGCGGCAGGCTGCCCTCCTCTCGGGCCACCGTTCGTGCCATCGGGAGCATCGGGCTGCCTGCGGCCATGGCCGGCGAGTATCGGCTGCTGCTGGCGAATGCCAGGCAACTGGTGCTGGTGTGCGGCCACGGCGAGCAGTACTTGCTGCGGGAGGGCATGGCGAGGCTGGACGTGCTGCACGATGCCAGCCTGGTCGTGGGGCTGTGAGTGCTGTGAGGAGGGCTGGGAGAAGGCAGCGCAACCCTGGGTCGGCGCTGGGGCTTAGGTCCGGGCTTGGAGGTGCATCAGTGATGTCCTCCAGACCCTGCCCTGGGCTGCAGAGCTGGTGCTCTGCCGGCGTCTCAAAGCTTGATTCGATATCACGCTCAGGCCTTTGTGTACTGTTTGCAGAGATGGTTATATAAAAGCCGTGGGCCCGGCAGATGCCATCCGCCGCCGCTTTGCAGGAGCAACGTTTGAAAGTAAAATTGACTGCACTGGGAAGTGCGTATTGCCAGGTGGGTGTGATATGCCTTAATGCTGTCATACAGAAGGTCTGCAAGCCCGAGGGGCTTTGTAGGGAGCTTCTCCTTCGTTTGTGTGCTCCCACAGATCTGT